>JADBJO010016088.1:0-22500 GCA_016801955.1 Conus betulinus | reverse complement strand
TTCCGACAATGTTCTTTCTTCCTCTCTCTTTGCTGTCTCATAGACTCTGCCGCTGAAATCCAACACAGGTCACATGACTGACAATCCTCCAATCAAAGCGGAGTATGTTCATCTTCAACCTTTTAACTGTAATTACAATGGAGTATGACAGACAAGAATCTGCACTGTGTAATGGGTCTGCCGTCAGATGAGCATCTGCACCAATGTGTAATGTCCTTGAATGAGGATCTGCACCAATGTGTAATGTTCTTGGATGAGGATCTGCACCAATGTGTAACGGGTCTGCCATCAGATGAGCATCTGCACCAATGTGTAATGTCCTTGGATGAGGATCTGCACCAATGTCTATGTCCTTGGGTGAGAATCTGCACCAATGTCTAATGTCCTTGGGCGAGAATCTGCACCAATGTGTAATGTTCTTGGATGAACACTTACACCAATGTGTAATGTTCTTGGATGTGGATCTGCGCCAATGTGTAATGTCCTTGGGTGAGAATCTGCACCAAATGAGTAATGTTCTTGGAAGAACATCTGCACCAATGTGTAATGCCCTAGGATAAGAATCTGCACCAACGTCCAATAGATCTGTCCTTTGATCTGCACCAATGTCCAATGGGGATGTCCTTTGATCTGCACCAACATCCAATGAGTCTGTCCTTTGATCTGCACTAATGTCCAATGGGTCTGTCCTTTGATCTGCACCAGCGTCCAATGAGTCTGTTCTTTGATCTGCACCAATGTCCAATGGGTCTGTCCTTTGATCTGCACCAATGTCCAATGGGTTTGTCCTTTGATCTGCACCAATGTCCAATGGGTCTGTCCTTTGATCTGTACTTACGTCCAATGGGTCCGCCCTTGGGGCAAGGTCCGTCTTTCCACCAAGCTTCCCTAAACCTGAATCCTGCACATAATCTTGCTGACAGACAGACGGACAGACAAAGCCACAGACACAGACGATAAACGTAAGCTCTCTGACAGAAGCAGTCATCGCTTCTGTTTCACCATGCTGTTGGCACAGTCCACTTTGACGGTCTTCCATCTTGTCCCACCACCACCACCACCACCGACACCATCAGCACCACCACCACCACCACTACCATCACTACCACCACCATTATCACCATCACCACCACCATCACAACACCACCACCACCATCACAACAACACCACCACCACCACCGACACCACCGACACCTTCAGTATCACCACCACCACCACCGCTATCACTAAAGACGAAAACGTGAGACTGACCTCTCATGGTGGTCCGGAGTGTGGACCACACCAGGGTAGATAACTTTCAGCACCCCGATGGCCGCCTGCTGCACCATCTGGTGAGGTCTGAACAGTCGCAGCACGTTCAACACGATCATGTGACCTGCAAAACACAGCACGTTCAACACGATCATGTGACCTGCAAAACATAGCACGTTCAACACGATCATGTGACCTGCAAAAACACAGCACGTTCAACACGATCATGTGACCTGCAAAACACAGCACGTTCAACACGATCATGTGACCTGCAAAACACAGCACATTCAACACGATCATGTGACCTGCAAAACACAGCACGTTCAACACGATCATGTGACCTGCAAAACACAGCACGTTCAACACGATAATGTGACCTGCAAAACACTTCACATTCAACACGATAATGTGACCTACAAACACATCGACCACAGAAAGAGGAAAAATTGGGGTACTGTTCAACACAAAGTGATATGCAAAACACGGACCATAGAGAGAGGGAAAATTGGGGTACTGTTCAACATGCCTGCAAAACACATCGACCATAGAGAGAGAGGGAAAATTGGGGTAATGTTCAACACAAAGTGATATGCAAAACACGGGCCATAGAGAGAGGGAAAAACTGGGGAACTGTTCAACAAGCCGCAAAAAACACATCGACCACAGAAAGAGGGAAATTGGGGTACTGTTCAACACGCTGCAAAAACACATCGACCACAGAAAGAGGGAAAATTTGGGGCACTGTTCGACAAACGTGCAAAACACATTGACCAGAGAGAGAGAGAGAAAAAATTGGGGAATGTTTCAACACAATGTGATATGCAAAACATGGACCATGGAGAGAGGCGGAAATTTGGGGTACTGTTCAACACACCTGCAAAACACGGACTACAGAGAGAGGAGGAAAATCAGGGTACTGTTCAACACACCTGCAAAACACGGACTACAGAGAGAGGGGGAGAATCAGGGTACTGTTCAACACACCTGCAAAGCACGGACTACAGAGAGAGGGGGAAAATCAGGGTACTGTTCAACACACCTGCAAAGCACGGACTACACAGAAAGGGGGAGAATCAGGGTACTGTTCAACACAAAGTGATATGCAAAACACAGACTATGGAGAGAGGGGGGAAACTTGGGGGTACTGTTCAACATGATGTGATATGAAACACTGATTATGGAGAGAGAGAAAGTCCTGGTCACTATTCAACACAATGACTGTATTTAAACACATGGACCGCACAGAAGGGGGATGTTTGGATACTATTCAACACAATGATTGTCCTTCCATATACAGACCACAGAGAATTGGGGGGGGGGGGGGTGGGTGGTGGAGTGGGAGGGGGGGATGTGTTGGGGTGGGGTAGACACTGTTCAACACAGTGATTGTCTCAGAATACACAGACCACAGACAGTGGGGGGGGGGGGGGGGGGGGGGGGAGGGTGGGAGTGGACACTGTTCTACACAATGACTGTCCTGGAAAACAAAAAGACCATAAAGTCTACATAGATATACAGAACAAAGAATAAGATGAACCCGAAGGTGCGGGTAGGACCCAGAGAAGTACTGTCCTCAACCGCCGAACCAACCAGCTGGGAGCAGTCCTGCACCACCCTTGGAAGAATGCGGTGGGGGTGGACGGGGAGGCGGCGGGGGGGTGGGGTTTGCAGGATCGCTCCTAGCAGGTTTGTTCAGCATATATGTACAGATGATCCGTCTTGCTGCCAGAACAGTCGGCCATTCTCTCTCTGCTCCCTGTCAAGAACTCCAAGGTTCCCATCTGACGACATTTCTGCGAAGGCGACCATTTTTCATTCTCACCAATGACGTAGCCGTATTCTTCTGCCCTCCTGGATAACGCTGTACCAATGACACCAATGTTAACGGGTGTCATCTTTACGTCATCTGTCCCAGTCAAACATGAAGGCCTACTCTTGTCGGAAAGGTGGTGGAACGGGGTTGAACATGGGGGCAAGGTGTATGCGTGCCTCCACCAAACCACCTTAGTTTCAAAGTGAGGTGACTGTCTGCAGGCCGAGATGGAAACAAACACAAAAGAAAAACTACTATTCCATCGAACGAAAGACACAAATAACAAGTCACAACCTGAGGCATTTTGACCTCTTCGGTCTTCTTCAGACATGACAAACAACATTCCAGAACAATGAAAACGAAGAACGAACCATCACTTATCTGCTCAAATTGGGAGCAAAATGGAGGTGGAAAGGACCTTAAGTTTTAAGCTCCATCCTAAGGGATTGGAGTCTACACAAATATTCACCTACAGAGCCACTCTCTCCCTACCTGGATGTCTAGACTGAGAACAGAACCCTCAACCTGTGGAACAACAGTCTGATGCATTACCCACTGTACTAACCAGACTCACCCCACAGAGACAATCTCTTCCGACCCTGGCTGTCTGGAGTGAGAATCCCTGAACCCTGAACCCATGAAGTACGAGTCTGAAACCTTAACCCACTACACCCAAGCACACCTTGTAGCAGTCTCACCTTGCAGGTGGAACAGCACTTGATGGTTGGCTGGTTTCTGGTGCAGCAGGTTGGCCAGGGCGAAGAGCGTGACTACCACCAGGTTTGCGCTGCAGGTTGTCCAGCTCCTGGCGAAGGCACTGCCTGCGACTCAGCTCCACCAGACTCTCTGAAACAGATCACCATGACCACCATCCTACAGCTCCACCAGACTCCCTGAAACAGATCACCATGACGACCATCCTACAGCTCCACCAGACTCTCTGAAACAGATCACCATGACAACCATCCTACAGCTCCACCAGACTCCCTGAAACAGATCACCATGACCACCATCCTACAGCTCCACCAGACTCTCTGAAACAGATCACCATGACCACCATCCTACAGCTCCACCAGACTCTCTGAAACAGATCACCATGACCACCATCCTACAGCTCCACCAGACTCTCTGAAACAGATCACCGTGACAACCCTCCTACAGCTCCACCAGACTGAAACAGATCACCATGACCACCATCCTACAGCTCCACCAGACTCCCTGAAACAGATCACCATGACGACCATCCTACAGCTCCACCAGACTCCCTGAAACAGATCACCATGACGACCATCCTACAGCTCCACCAGACTCTCTGAAACAGATCACCATGACGACCATCCTACAGCTCCACCAGACTCTCTGAAACAGATCACCATGACGACCATCCTACAGCTCCACCAGACTCCCTGAAACAGAGATCACCATGACGACCATCCTACAGCTCCACCAGACTCCCTGAAACAGATCACCATGACCACCATCTACAGCTCCACCAGACTCTCTGAAACAGATCACCATGACGACCATCCTACAGCTCCACCAGACTCCCTGAAACAGACCATTACCATTTCTCCCAGTGGCAGAGACCCTCTGTCGGAACGCATGAATGTCACATGACTACAAGCACAAACCGCAGATCTGTAACTCTGATCCTTCAACCTTTTAAAGAATCAGAAATCCACACATTACGTTAACTTTTCCCATCACTTTTCAACCCATCTTTCATACAAAATGCTGATTTTCCCTATCCACCACCTGTCAAAAGTACCCCAACATTTCATTTCCAAACAGGTGGTTTGGGAAGCTTTGAACATTACGATGCCGTATTTGAAAGCAGAGGCCATAGCAAAATGGGGAACAATTTGAAAAATTGCATGAACTGAGAGTTTAAATCTTTTCAACCTAATTCTTTTGTGCTATGTGTGACGGTGAGTGAGGGTGACAAGGGGCAGTCCGCTGAACATGACTGTGAAAAACTAAGCGGCCATGATGCCACAGAATCGATAACAATAATGACTCGGAGAGCCATGTCGATGATACAGACGTGTTTGCCATGGCTTCACGCTTCAGCGGCAATGTGTGGCGAAACCCTGGATTGGGGAGGCACATAATCCTTTAGATGGACTTCAGAGTGTTGGAAACCAGGCTAGGTCCATGACAGTCAGTTACCATAAACGACACACAAACAGACACACAAGCACAGCAAACTACTATCAATAACATGGGAGTGGAGGGGGGGGGGGGGGGGGGTACCTTACAGAATTCTCCTGTTACTGAGAAACTCCTCCAGTATAATGCTGAACAATTAAGTAGTGGGGGAAAACAAACAGAGCAGGTTAACAATTCTTCCATCATTGCAGTAATGACTTGGCAAAAATTTTAAATTAACACACGAAAAAAAAAATTTGAAGATGAAAATTGTAGAAATTGTATATTATAAATATGGAACCCCTTCACTAGCTGCATGAGGGAACCATCGTAATCCCTCTTGAAGGCAGATCTGTTTGTATTGCCTGCTCCTAGGCCTTTCGTCCGCTGGATCGGACTCATCAGGGAGACACGGTTGATTGTGTCCGTGCTCTTGGCATCTAATAGACACACCACAGTCCGTAATTCTGTGGTGTTCTCGCCACCAAGGGTTCGAAAAAAGAATCCAACAGCACCCCCAAAGCAGCCAGCGAAAGGTAGTCGATTAGTAGTAGAAACTCTTTCCAGTATTCGAAAATGTTCGTATCTGTCAAGAACTTAGCGGCATAATCACGTGGTGCCAAAATCTGTGTCATGTCATGCTTTCCTTCGTTTAGTTTACCCTCCATCAAACTAAGCTGGAAGCTTCACTGGAGCTTAACATGTGATGGAAAATCACCCATTTAGATCTGAGAGACTGGCAAGAGGCTTTGGCAGGTATAAATCAACACCAAGGAATGTCCAGTTGGCAGGGGTAGAATGCAAAACGGTTAAAGCAGTGCCCCTGTTTCAGCCTTGTCCAGCTCTCTTTTCACTACTTAGGTTAGACCAAAAAAAAAAAAAAAAAAGACAATAAAATAAAGAAAACTTGTAGTTCAGAAACCCCCGAGTGTCAACAACGCTATGAATTTAAAGAAGCAACAAAGCAAGCTTAGAACCCTAACCTAGGAGTGGTCAGACATAAAACAGAATAGTGCCCCAGTCTCATAAGTTCTTTGTCTAGCTCTTTTTTTTTATTACTTAAGCAATTGCTAGACCAAAAAAAAAAGCAGATAATCAATTTTTTCTTAATTATAATTCAGAAGCCCTGAGTGTCAACAACGCTATGAATTCAATGAGGCCAAAACTGTCCTCAAAAGCCGGTATAAAAGACTCTGGGAAGAAGAACACAGACACCCGTCTGATAATCAGCAGCTCCACCTACAGCGATACCAACAGACCACAATCTTCAGACTACCAACTGGCCACTGCTGTCTCCAAGCCCATTTCCATCGTATTGGGCTATGGCACACACCAGACTGCCCTTGTGAGACAGGCCCACAACACCCCGAGCACATTCTTCAGTCCTGCTCCCTTTTACCAGGATGTACGGATACAGCGCTGGCCACACGAAGCCACGCTGTGTGCGAAGCTTTGGTGCACAATGGAGGATCTGAAGACAACAGCAGCCTTCGTCCATCAAACTGGTCTGGAAATATGAGTCATGATTCTGGAACGCAGAAGAAGAAGAAGAAGGAGGAGAAGAAGAAGAAGAAGAATTCAATGAAGCTACAAAGCAAGTTTAGAATGCTAACCTAGGAGAGGTCGGATGAAGCGGGACCAGTCGACGGCAGCGGAGATCTCGGGGACAGGGGAGATGTTACACAGCAGACGGGTGGCTTGAAGGCGGAGGCTGGGGTGGCCGCAGGTCAGGAGAAGGTCAAGGTGATCCGCCACTCCCAGGTCGACCAACTTCACTCCTGCATGTAGCAAAGGAATGGTCAGTGCTTAGGGTGGGGGGGTGGTGTGTGTGCGTGCGTGTGTGTGTGTGTGTATGTGTGTGTGTGTGTATGTATATGGGAGTGTGTGCATGTGTCTGTGCATGTGTGGGTGTCGGTGTCAGTGTGTGTCCATCTGTTTTGTTCGTTCGTTTGCTCATACTTCTGTTTAACGTCTGTTCAACAGAAGTACGAACGAACGAATGAACGAACAGTGTCCATCTGTGTCTGTGCATATATGTGTGTATATGAAAGAGAGAGAGCATTAATGACTGTGTATGCGTGTGTATGTGTGTGTGTATGTGTGCACATGGGTGCATGTTTACATGCATCCATGTGTCCATGCATACATACATACGTGCGTGTGTGTGTGTGTGTGTGTGTGTGTGTGTGTGTGTGTGTGTGTGTGTGTGTGTGTGTGTGTGTGTGTGTGTGTGTGTGTGTGTGTGTGTGCACGGTTGTCAGGTATTTGTAATACGCAATTTAAGGACCTGAAAGAGTATTAAAAAGGACCACTTGATAATTTACAATGTTATATAACAAAACTGTTTAAATTAGGCAAAATGTCAGGAGTCAAAATTCAATAAAACTATCATCAAAAGTCTTACAGAATCATCCTGAAATCTCTGCATCAGAATCCTGAGCATTCCTACATCACATCATCTTCAAATGTTCCATTTCCACACCATTCAATGGCTGCACGAAGCGTCCTATCCTGTCTAAACGCTCAATGACGAGCCTTCTTCATACACTGGTGCATGCTGGGATTCTTCTCCAATGATCCCAGACTGCGTGTCCACAAAATGTACATCATGATTGCATTTTTTTTTTAACCGCTTTCAGAATCCATGCTTCACTCTACACGGATCTTCTCCAAGTCGCTTGACCTGTCCGGCAACGAGCGTGTTCTGTGTGCATTTTTGGTACAGACGTAACTCTGACTTCAAAAGGGAGAATTCTGAGACAGCAGTAGTACAAAGTACTCTTTCTCAGGGTCAGCACAGCCGAGTTTGCGAGTTCTCTCCCATGACCTTTTGACCTCTGTTTGAAATCGGTAACTCCATGGCAAACGGCGTCAGAGTCAGGCCTTACTTTACTTTTTCACTTCAAATGTCACAAGAGGATTTCTTTCAAATGTACGATGTGGAATAAGAAAAAAAGCTTTTGAAAGGACCTGGAAGGACCTTGAAGCTGTCAAAAGAATGTTGAGGTCAAAGGACTTAAAAGGCCTTCACTTCAGCAGCAGATTCTGTTCTCAAGAACTTCCTGGAAGGCCCTCAAGAACCTGAGTGTGTTTTGTGTGCCTGTGTATGCATGATCTTTTAAAGCCTCCAACAATGATGCAACAAAATCTTTTTTTTTTTCTCCTCCACTTTTTTCCTGAGGCCTGGATGAAGAATTTCAACAAAAAAAAATTTTTAAGCATAATTTCTTTTTTTTTTAAAGTACCTTTCTTTTGACCTTAATGCCAAACCATACATGTATCTGCAAGGTCTTACCTGCAGTGGGGCAGCGCTGGGTCAAGTTGGTCAGGGTGGCCATGGCAAACTCCACCGCCGAGACAGAGGCTGGCGGGGCACGCACACCTGCAGGTGACATGTGACATCAATACCCTCTGCCCCTACTATACAAAATGCATACCCTCAAGAGGGCTTGAAATGAGTTTTTCCTTCTGTGTCCAAAAACACATGTTCAAAAATAATAATAATAATAATAATCTTCAGGAACGTCCACTGTAGAACTTCGGGACATGTATGACCATTGATCAAGTTCTACGCCATCAGACTACAGGCATGCCTACCCCAGAATTTGCTTTCAGGGACAATACAGACAGAAGTCAGGGACAGATCCGTAAAATCAGGGACAGAGCAGTGTCAAGACAGGAACACGTCTTGCAGAAGGCAAACGAAACTCCTTTCCTCTCTTGTTGTAGACACGGCCACTTTTCCTTCTTCTTCTTCGTTATCTGCCCGCCTTCATCAAGCTGAAGATTCTGGCATCTACAAAGGGGAATTCTTTTTTGAAGACACAACCTCGCTTCACGGTCGTTTTCTTCTTCTTTTCACTCCTTCCTGATCCATCCAAAGAGTCAGAATCCGACTCGGTGTCGACATCAAGTCTCGTCTTCGATGCCATCTTCTGACTTCAAAGTGAAAGCTAGGTGTTTTTTGGGGGGGGGTTTTTTCACGCATGCGTATTACGTCTACTCACTCTAGAAGACGATATTCTTGGCTCAGTTCTGTGCAGCATGATAAGAACGGCTTTATAACTCCCGATTTTTTTTTTTTTTGCAGGACGAGTGTTGCAAATCCGGGATTTCCGGGACAGTGGCTTCTAAAATAAACTTTCCGGGACAAATCCCGGATGGTCAAGGACGGCAGACATGCCTGTATCATCATTAGAAAGACTACAATGAAACTGCAAGAGACAGCTATCATTTCCAGAAATGGCTTCAGGATGAAACAAACATACTGTTAAGAAATGAGTATCTTCAGAATATGAAATCATGGACCAAATGTTATGTCAAAACTGAAGAAGACAATCTTAAAAAAAAAAATGATGGTGAGACCTTTTGGCACAAGACTGACTGACAGCAGAATTTAACTCAACTGTTTCGACTTCTGCCGTACCTTACTTAATCTGCATTATTCAAACTTTGGCTGGAACTGTGGAAGGGTTTAGAATTGGTTACAACTAAGCTTCTACTTTTAAAAAAAAGTTTTTTTTAATAACTTGCACTACAACCTGCATACCTTTTGTGAAACCACCTCAAGCTATAGAATTCATTTCAGTACACATACAACAAAGCTATCTAACAGCAACACAGCAGACAACAAAGCGACCTAACATAACAACAATACAGCTAACAACAAAGCAACCTAACAATAGCAGACTACAAAGCAACCTAACAATAACACAGTAGACTACAAAGCAACCTACAGCAACACAACAGACAACAAAGAAACCTAACACCACAGCAGACAACAAACAACCTAACAGCAACATAGCACACAACAAAGCAACCTAACAGCAACACAGCAGACAACAAAGCAACCTAACAAAAACACAGCAGACAACAAAGAAACTTAACAACACAGCAGACAACAAAGAAACCTTACCTAACAATAACACAGCAGACAACAAAGAAACCTAACCTAACAGCAACACAGCAGACAGCAATCAACCTAGCAGCAGACAACAAACAACCCAACAGCAACACAGCAGACAACAAACAACGTAACACAACACAGCAGACAACAAAGCAACGACAACAAGGAAACCTAACACAACACAGCAGACAACAACGCGACCAAACAGCAGCACATCAGATAACAAAGCAACCTAACAGCAACACAGCAGACAACAAAGAAACCTAACACAACAAAGCAGACAACAAACAACCTAACAGCAACAAAGCACACAACAATGCAACCTAACAGCAACACAGCAGACAACAAAGCAACCTAACAGCAACACAAAAGACAACAATGTGACCAAATAGCAACACAGCAGACAACAAAGAAACCTAACAGCAACACAGCAGACAACAAACAACCTAACAGCAACACAGCAGACAACAAACAACCTAACTGCAACACAGCAGACAACTAACCTAACTGCAACACAGCAGAGAACAAAGCAACCTAACAGCAGCACAGCAGACAACAAAGCAATCTAACAGCAACACAGCAGACAACAAAGCAATTTAACAGCAACACAGCAGACTATGAACAACCTAACAGCAACACAGCAGACAACAAAGCAACCTAACAGAACACAGCAGACAACTACGCCACCAAACAGCAACACAGCAGACAACAAAGCAACTTAACCATGCAACAAAGCAACCTAACAGCAACACAGCAGACAATGAAAGCGACCAAACATCAACACAGCAAACAACAAAGCAACTTAACAATGCAACAGAGAACAAAGTAACCTAACCATGACATAGCAGACAAAGCAACCTAACAGCAACACAGCAGACAACAAAGCAACTAAACAACAACACAGCAGACAACAAAGCCAACCCACACAGCAACATGGCCGACACAGCAACCTGCCTGCCAAACAGCAAAGTTTTGCTTGCCCCGCAAGGCAGGACAAATGCTGAAGTGGCTCCGGCAACCCGTAGACATCACACACACGGACCCTCTCAACCTTCCCATAATCACCGCAAACAACGTCACTTCATCCTTCGACACCTCCAGGACTTTGCCACGCATGGTGATCGGTTCTCAACGCCGCTTCTCTTCCCCAGCACAGCTACCATGTCCCCCACGCCAGGACGGCATGTCTGCAGCTTCGGCCAGGCCGCGGATAAGGCCTCCGCGATGTTCTTCACCCGTGTCCGCCGCCTGGCTGCCAATGTGGGCCCAGAAATAGTGGCCTCCAACAGCCTCCAAGACGTGCACGTCTTCACATGACCAGTCGACGCTCTGAGCATCATCATCGTCCTGGTCACTCTGGGGCGATGACCCAGCAGTTCTGTTGCAGGACGGATGGGTCAAGTCTTCGATGGTTGTGAAGAGAGACGAGGGGCCCGTGGATTTGTCCTCTGTCAGGGTCCAGGCTAGCCCCTGGCTGACCAGACGTGCAGAGATGCTGGGTTCCTGTGTTTCTCCTTCCCTTGGACATGAAAGATGGCAGCGGTAGAGATGAGATGGGCGGACTCTTCCCCGCGCTTTCATGCTTGGCATGTAACTCAGTAGATCGTTCCAAGTCTGAAAATGCCAGCACAGCGATAATGAACAGACAGGCATATTTTCTACAAATATATCCTCTTTAGGCACTGCAAACTACAAATATCAAAAAATGCACAAAACAATACTCCCCACATCACAGTCAGCATGAAGAATGTTTGTTTATTTCTTTATTTCAAAAGAAAGTTTGTTTATTTCTTTATTTCAAGAGGAGAATGTTTATTTCTTTATTTCAAGAGGATAACGTTCGTTTATTTCTATATTTCAAGAGAAGAATGTTTGTTTACTTCTTTATTTCAAGAAGAGAATGTTTGTTTACTTCTTTATTTCAAGAGGAGGTTTTTATTTTTCTGTGTTTAAAGAGAAGAACACTCATTTATTTCTTTATTTCATGAGGAGAATGTCTGTTTATTTCTGTATTTCAAGAGGTGAATGTTTGTTTACTTCTTTATTTCAAGGAGAAATGTTTTCAAGAGAATGTTTGTTTACTCCTTTATTTCAAGAGAAGAACGTTTGTTTACTTCTTTATTTCATGAGGAGAATGTTTGTTTATTTCTGCATTTCAAGAGGAGAATGTTTGTTTATTTGCCTGTTTCTAGGGGTGGAGGGAGGACACAAAAGATGGTTTCAGAGCCAAACTCCTATTTTCCCTTTCTTTTTTTTTTCTTTTTTTTTTTTTTTTTTAGACCTGAGTGAAATGAGGAAAATCAGTGCATAGGTCTGTTACTATAATATACAGACAAGGTTCCTACAGGAAATGCAGCTCAAAATTCCTGACTTTTCCTGACTTTTTCCAGGCCAAGACCTGAAACACAAACAAGCAGCAATGGCAGGAACGGCCAGAAGACCTGGATGTTGATAAGACCTTGATGTAGGGGAAGTAACTCAGAAATAACTTGATGGCAAAAGTGAAAGCATGCAATCGTGAAATATCACGTTCAGGGCACGGATTCTTTTTTTTTTTTTTTTTTTTTTTTTTTTGCATTATAAATGCTAAACGATGCTGAAAATTAAAGCAGCCATGCAAAATATCACGCAATTCTGCTTGACTCTTCCATTTCCAGGCTATTCCAGGCCAAAGTGCGATTTTCCAGAGTTTTCCAGGACCTGGAAAATGGACTTCACATTTCCAGACTTTTCCAGACTTTTTAAGACCTGCATGAACCCTGACAGAAGACCTGGACAAACCACTGCAAAGAAAAACATGCTGAAAGCCATGCCAGGGAGAGGGGGGCGGGGGAGTTGGGGGAAGAAAGGGAGGGTGCCGTTTTCCCTCCTACACTACCGCCAGACACTCGGGACAGCGCAGACGTCTACCGAAGTCCACCAGTCCTCTGTCCTTCAACCACCCCCTGCTCAGTTTCCATCCCACCAGCTTCCCTCCGCACTCTGTTCAACCATCCATAATCGCCAAAACTTGCAAGATCTACAGCTGGTATATCAACAAAGCTGTCATGCATTCTCTGATGTGATAAAAACCTATATAAATGTCAACAACAAAATCTCTATCTACCCATGTTATAAACAAAAATAAAAAAATTAAAAAAAAACAAAAAAAAAACCGGATCTGCTGTTTGATTCAGACCTGAACCACAATTCAATGGGTTTGTTCTCAGGCCACAGTCCACTTTTCCATTAAGTTTTACTAGGATTGGTACAGAAGCGTTTTCCTTTTTTTTTCCCCCCATACATATTCTTCCACTTTCAGCTTCACTAAGGAGGCGTCACCGCATGCAGACTGAACTAGACACAAAGCTGCACCATATCTGCTAAGCCGTGAGACTAAACCTACAGGTATTAAAGCGAAAAAAGAAATAGAATAACTTAAAATAAACAACAAATAACAGAATAAATTTATGAACAAAGAAAATAAAAGAATAAATATCAAGGAAAGAGTTGGAAACAGTGATTGAAGGAACAGGATTCAGCAGAAACCTGAATGCTAATGGACAGAGAGACAGACGAGCCAACAAACAGGGGTGAAAACAGCCCGCTGGGCCAATGCTGTAGGTCAGACATCTGCTTCGTTGTAGCCATGAGACTCTCTTTCCTAAATTCTCTCACCTAAGTCATCAATTCTTCTATCCATCACCTTTAAATCATGCGTGCGTCTCTCAAACCATAAGCGGACGTGGTGAAGCGTATATGGACTAGTCCGCACGCAGAGACGCCTCCTTGACGAAACAGAGACTGAAACTGAAAACCGAACCTCCTTGACGGTGACAGTGAGGCAAACAGAGACGAACCCACCAAGCACCGTGCTCACCTTATCAGACAATGGCACCACTGTCACCCTCTGCTGGGGGAAGGGCCCACGATGGCGCAGGTCGGTCGCGGAGACACCGCTGAACACCTGGTCCAAAGTGGTAAAAGCCCCCCGAGACGTCCAAATATCGGGACAGCGTGTCAAAGAGGCCGGACCAGGTCACCATGGCGTCAGCGGTGTTACGACCGATGCCAGACAGCAGCCACAGCGTTTCCATGGCGAGGGAGTGCGCCAGCACCTGAAATCAAAAGCAACCAATGAAAATCAGTGAGTGTTGAACAACAGCCAATGAAAATCAGTGTGTGATAAACAACAGCCAATGAAAACCAGTGAGTGGTAACACAACAGCCAGTGAATATCAGTGAGTGTTCAACAACAGCCATGAAAATCAGTGAGTGTTCAACAACAAACAATGAAAATCAGTGAGTGTTCAACAACAGCCAATGAAAATCAGTGAGTGTTCAACACAGCCAATGAAAATCAGTGAGTGTTCAACAACAGCCAATGAAAAAATCAGTGAACACTGAACAACATAAGGCCACGAGAGTGGACAGAGGGTAGGAATGAAGAAAGGGAAAAGGGGAAGAGGGGGGTGGGGAGGCAGAACATTTCCTTTGGAACTGCCATCGCCTGTCACTGCCTCTGAAATGGTTCTGAAGAGTGACCAAAAAAAAAAAAAAAAAAGGAAAAAAAAAAAAAACAACTGAAGAAAGCAATCAAAACGTAGTATTGCGGTTGCTCTGTGACCCTGCCATCCACCCCCAGCACACCTGCTCTCCCCTGCGATCGTACTATCTCTATCCTCAGTGTGGCGATAAAGACGGATTGCAACTGCTGCTACTATCACCTCCACATACACACACACACACACACACACACACACACATACACAGTCTCTTTCTTTTTCTCCCTACCTACACTGTCTTCCCCCCACCACACCACACCCCCCCCCCCCCCCCCCTCCCCCACAGATACACATACACACACACCCCCCTCCTCCCACATTATCACATTTCCTGCATCCTCAGAGTGTTTCTACTTCCACCACCATTCCATCTCCCTCCCTCCCTCACACACATCATCCTTTCCCATATAATCACACTACCTGTATTGTGACATCTGTCTTTCTTCATGACAGTGCACACACACACACACACACACACACACACACACACACACACACACACACACACACACACACACACACACACACACACACACACACACACACACACACGCATAGGCATACATGCACATCCTGCACATACACATGAATTTGCATACACGCACATGCGCTCACACACACACACACACACACACACACACACACACACACACACACACACACACACACATGTACACTCACCACACATACATACAATACTGATAATGGCACAACCAATATTAGATAGATACTCTAGGCCTGAACAGCACGTTGGGCAGACTTCTGCTGAGTCATAGCCACCAGACCCCTTCTTAAATTCTCTCATTTCAGTCATTAATTCATTTGTCCATCAGCTTTAAATCGTGCGCAGTCTGGTCTCAAAACTTAGCGAATGTGGTGTAGCGTATATGGATTAGTCCGCATGCAGTGACGCCTCCTTGATGAAACTGAAACTGATGGTGATGTAGACAGACTGCAATCACCACAATCCTAAACCACCTCCACACCTAGCCAACCACCTAGCCCCACACACCCACCCCACTTCCACCACCATTCCATCTCCCTCCCTCCCTCATACATACACATATTCCTTTCCCATATAATCACACTAGCTATATCATCAGTGAGATGATAAAGACAGACTGCAACCACCACATTCCCTAACCACCCCCACCCCCAAAACCATCTCCTTCCTTCCTCATGCGCACACACATACTCCTCCTTTTTCCACATAATCACACTATCTGTATCATCAGCGTAGACATAGACTACAACCACCACAATCCTACCCCCCCCCCCCCCCCTTCTCCCAAACCATTTCCCTCCCTCCCTCATACACACACATACTTCTTCCCATATAATCACTTTCTGTAGCCTACGTTGTTAGGATGGGCACTATAGAAATTGTCCTCGTTATTATCATTATTACAATATGTATCGCCATATCTGTCTATATCATGATTGCGATATAGACAGACTGCAACCAGTCCTAACGCACCCCAACCCCACTGCCCACCCCATCCCTTCCCACACTCCAGCAGTAATAACGCCTACCTCATCCTGTCCATCGTGAGGCTTAACCCCCCTGCTCAGGACGGTCATCAGCGCCGCCCTGATGTCACGCTCCAGGCACCAGAAGGCCAGGCGAGGCGTCAGCCATTTCTCCAGGGTGCTCTTCAGTGTGAAGAGGCAGGCGACGGTCCTCAGGGGGTTGTTGTCCTTGCCGAGGTCAGTCTTCTGCAGCTGGTCCAGAAGATAGCTGACAGTTCCTTCCGTCTTCCTCGCTCTTCTCTTCGTTCATGCTTCTTCGGCAATGGAAGGAATGCCTCTGTCAGGAGCAATGCTATGGTTGGGGGGGGGGGGGGGGGGGGGATAGGTGTGCTGTTATGAGGCAAAAAAAAAAAAGCTTGTAATGGAAACTGTCTTTTGAAACATGAATCAGAACTTTTTTTTTTTTTTTTTTTTTTTTTGGCTGTCTCAACCTCTGCGCCACCTCAGAGGCGGTGCACCCACGCCGCTCATTCCAACACCCTGTCCACAGCCACAGCCCGGTCAGCCCCCCGCCGCAGTCTCGGCACCGGCAATCCACAGGGACCAGTCAATGTCAAGTCATCAAGAGGCAACCCACAGGAGGATACACTGCACTGCTGCAGAGTCACTTCGGTCGTGTTCAGTGGCGCCTGTTCCGATCTTACATATGCAGGACACCACCTACTAAGCCCCCTACTGACGACAATAATTGCTTAGTCGTGGAGCCGGCATGAGTGAGCTCTCCCTCCAGAGGGCGCCACCACATCCGTCCAATGACAGCCTTCATGGACTCGCCGATACCAGTGATCCTGATGGAACCAAACCAAGGCCACAGACGTGGAGAGGACATCGAAATTGAGGTCACCATGAGAGCAGGGCATGAAGGGCTACAGAATTTGAGACATTTTTTTTTATGCTGATTGATGAGAATGAGGATGATTAAGATGATGCTGCGGATTTCCATTTCGGTCTGAGACTACATGACAGGGCTGTATTCTACGCTTCCTTTCAGAATATATCCCGGCGTCAACCAGGCCCGAAGAGATACAGGCACCTGCAGTGTTGGTCGGGAAATTTGAACAACACTCAGAAACGCATCCATTAAGTGGATGAAACTTGACTGTGTTGTCCCAGTCTTCCCAACTGAGTCCACAGCAACTCAACTCTGGGTAGGAGCCTGTCGGGACAGAAAAACCCACATGACTCTGATGGGATTCGAACCCACGACTCCCAGCCGGGAGTCCGCGACGGTAACCACTTTGCCACGGCGGCTGTTGTGAATCAGAACTTGATAATACTGAGAAAACTGAGGGCAATGTGGCAGAGGGAACGCTTTTTTTTTTTTTTTTTTTTTTTTGTCTTTTTTTTTTTTTTTTTTTTTTCCTTTTTTTTTTTTTTTTTTTTCACATGTCTCTGCTATTTGAAGTTGATCGAAACTAGAAAAACAGAGTCTGTCCAACTTCTCCTTTCTTGAGATGAACACCTTCGGCACGACTTTGATTAATTCACATATGAAGGGGTGACAACAGGAGCCAAAACAAACAAACAACACACACACACACACACACACACACACACACACACACACATCGAGAGATAGAGACTGAGAGCGAGAGAAAGAATCAAATTCTTTCTCATATCTCTCAATGATCATATTCTACCACACCTGAAGCTACGGTTTGTGCTGATGATTTTTTTTCCTTCTGTGTGTGTCTATGTAGGAACATTATCTATAAAATAATCCATGCGTGCTTCTTCTGACTCACAATCACGGTCTTCTCTTTCTGGCGCGCCAATCGGCCATGTGCGGGGTCAAAATGCCAAACACCAGCATCATCTATGAACCGCGCGGCAACAAACCAATTCAAATCCATACAAACCGACATACCACGCCCTTTCGCGTATGCAGGCATGGGTGCCGCGCCTCTATGTGTTGTGTCGTGTGTGTGTGTGTGTGTGTGTGAGAGACAGACAGAGATGCACTGCCCTCTCTCTCTCTCTCTCTCTCTCTCTCTCTCTCTCCATTTTTATATCTCGAGGGTTTCTTCTTAAAAAAGCGCGACGAAATACACTGAGTAATAATTACCGTGTCGACATCAAAACTCCGTTTGTGAAAAATGGTTCTTTAGTTTCTAATCTTTTCTTTCCGTGGAGTGTCCACAATCATCAAGTTGATTATTCTGACACTTTTGTGTGTACGACCGTTTTTTTATCCCGCCATTAAGGTAACCATACTCCAAACTTCGGGGAAGGTGCATGCTATGTGTAACGTGTCACCCATACCAACGGCCAAACTGGCCTTCTCTTCCGAAAGTTGGTGATGGATTTTACGTGTGTTCAAGATGTTACGCGTGCGTTCACACACGGAACCTTGGTTTATAGTCTCATTCAAAGGACTGTGTGGGATATGGAGTCAGAACCAATGTTAACTCCGAGGGAAAAGTCCCCCTGTACCGAAACGGCTTGGCAGAGATTCGAACCCGCAACCCCAAGATCACGAGTCGGCGGCCCCACCAAATGAGCTACTCTGGCTCTTGATGTTCATCAGTGAAAATATCAAGAACTTGGGATCTGATGTAGAATGAAGCAGCAGCACAGACGGTAAGTATGTCATTGGCAGCTTTTCATTTTGCGGTTTTTTAACAAAAGTAGTCGCCTTCTGCAAGTTTGGTGCCGGCCATTTTTTCTTTTATGTTTTTTTTTCCTTGGCTGCTCCCCCCCGTCCTCCCACCCATCCCCCTCCCCTCCTTTTTTTCCACCCATTTACAAATGTTTGCCTTTCTTTATTGTTGTCGTCAACTGTGGGCCGTTTTCCTGTCACTTTAATCTGCAAACTCCTTAACACTTGGAAAAAAACAAAACAAAACAAAAAAATTTATGACATCCGGATTGTTTGTTTGTTGTCGTTGTTGTTGTAATTTGATGACGGGGTCAACTCTGTTTGTCACCGAGTGTCTATATGTCACCGTCTACTTGTGTAAGGGTTGGGGGGTTTGTTTTTCGTCATTTTTTGTTGTTGCTGTTGTTGTTGTTGTTTTATCTTGGAATGAGAAATCAAATTCAACGCCTGAAACCTTCTCAGCATCAAAGATATCAGGACTTTAGTCACCATGGTATGATTTGCCTTCATTATGTGTCTGTTTGCTTGTTTGTTCGCTTGTTTGTTTTTCAGGCCATGATCTTAGCTTCTGATGTACACATCTGGCCTGTCACCTATCATTGTGACCCCACCCCCCTCCTCCTGTTTGAGTTTGTTGACAGCCGTGAGAAACTCCGCGTGGTTGGTTTGATTAAAGATATTAAAACTATAAACTTGTACCATCACATAGGTCAGCATTCGTTTGCAGCAATGGACATGTAGTTGTCCCACCAAGAAGACCCGGTCCCTTGGAGTGTAAGGAGTTCAAAACCAAAACGCTTGGCTGAGTGGAGCTTTTTTTTTTTTTTTTTTTTTTTTCATAAGACTTGCCATCAGTCTCTCCCGTACATACTTTTTGCGCCATGTTTGCGAGGATAAGTGATTGCTCGTTCTTCGTGTTTCTGTCTTCAATGTTGTTTGTCTTGCCTGAAGAAGGCCAAAGAGTGGTGTTTTTGTCTTGTAATTTGTTTTGTCTCTATCGTTGGGCGCAACAGTGATTTTATGTTCAGTTTCTCGCCCGAAGAGTTTCTTTCCTCCAGCTTGTAGTAGAACAAGATAATAAGACAGAAAATCGCGCTTTACTCAAAACTGTACAAACAGACCGCTGAGCTTAGTGTCAGTGGGTGGGTTGGTGATGTTTTGCAGCAGACCCTGTTAAATTCAGGTATTGAACTTAGTCTTTGATTGGTGATTATTATCAGTGTTTTACAGTCTTAACAACTTATGATGCATCTTGCCAGGTGCATTATGATGAAAATGCCTCCGGAAGCGCGAAGCTGAAGCAGACGATTGTGACAATGTGATGTTCATCCTCATCACGGACTGCAGACGGTGTCATCATGATCATCGTAATGCACAACAGGTTCTTGATGTCTTTCGTATACTTACATAAAAATTCATCAAATGGATAGATATTATGATCATACCTACAGTTACACACGTCGTTTACTAAAAAGAAACAATCTCCACAATTTCACGGGATCAGGATCAGTATGTTGCTGTTACCTTCCGAGGTGACAGTTCATAATCTTGATCTTGATCGATGAGACGCTTGAGGCCTGGGTAGGCCAGTTCGTCTTTCCAGGAAGTAATCCAGAATGCTTAATTTGGCATGCGTGGCTAGTGGTAGCAATCTGGATCATAAACTGTAGGCAGATTTGTCCAGTGGGCGTCCAACCTGCATTTAAAAAGTGACATGGTAAGTGCAGTAACAACACTGTCTGGTAAGCTGTTCCAGGTGTTAATGACTCGCTCTGAGAAGTAGGAACTGCGTACGCTGAGCCTACAATGTGCTTTATTTAACTGAAGACTGTTTCCTCTTCTCTCTCTGCTTACTGCGAGTGTGAACTGTGGCTGATCTGTCTTGTAGACACCATGAACGTATTTATATGTGTCAATCATGTCTCCACGCCTTCTTTGGTGCTCAAGACTGGGAAGCTTCAGAGTGGTGAGTCGTTCTGGATACGGCTTCTCTTTCAATGAACCTATTAGCTTTGTTGCACGGCGTTGCACATCCTCAATGTCTTTGCAGAGGGTCTTAGAGTGTGGATTCCATACAGTATGCCCATATTCCATCAGTGATCAGACCAGCGACTTGAAGAGCTGGATAAACAGGTCCTCAGTAAGATAGTCAAATGAGCGCCGTATGACGCCAACAACCTTGTTCGCCTTTGCTGTGATGCTCACGACATGCACCTTGAAGTCAAGCTTGTTATCAATCAGGACACCTAGGTCCTTCTCCACATCACTTTCAGCAAGGGCCAAGTTGTAGTCTTCTCCTTGGTTGGTCTTCCCTCACATGTAATAGACTGCCTCCTCTGACTTCCTGTTCCCCAACTTCGATACGCTGCACTTCTCAGGATGAAATCTAAGTAACCAGTCTCTCGACCACTGCTGGAGTCTGTCAAGGTCACCCTGAAGTATATGCGTCGCTGCTTCCTGATCACTTCTCGTGAAAATCTTTGTGTCATCGGCAAACAGCTGTACACTGCTCTCCGCTTGGCTGGGGAGGTCATTGATGTACATCACGAACAGCAGTGGACCCAACACGCTCCCCTGTGGGATTCCGCTTGTCACATCAGCTTGCTGCGATGATGCTCCATCCACGATCACCCTCTGTTTTCTCTCGCCCAGAAGGCCTCAATCCACTGCAAGACGTTCCCTGACACTCCATGGGCTTTAGCCTTGCTGACCAGTTGGCGGTGAGGTAGGCTTCAAACGCTTTCTGATAATCCATGTAGATCACGTCGATGGAACCTCCACTGTCAAGCACTTTCGTCCACGTATCCAGAACATCCAAAAGCTGGGTAGCACATGAACGCCCCTGGACGAAGCCATGCTGTTCTCTGCATATCAGGTCGTTTGGCTTGGAGATGCCTAATCACCTGCTCCCTCACAAGAGTTTCCATGACCTTACAGAGAATGCAAGTGAGACTCACTGGCCTGTAATTGTTTTGCTCCCCTTTCTTGAAAACTGGTGTCACTATCGCTGTTTTCCAATCCTGCCGTAGCTTCGATTCCTCAAGGGACTTCCTAAACAGTAGTGACACCGGGAGTGCTAGTGTATCAGCAGCCTCGGACAACAGCAATGGGTTAATACCATCAGGTCCTGGGGCCTTGCCAGTTTTGACGTTCTTCAGCAGCTTTTTCACTTTTTCAACAGTATTGTCAAAGTCAGCAAGCTCACTTCCATAATCATACTGGGTGGGATCAGGCAGTTCACCATCTCCTTCTGTTGTAAACACACTTTGGAAGAAATGGTTCAACAACTCTGCTTTTTCTTTGTCTGATGATGTTTTTGATCCATCTTCTTTCTTCAAATCTGCCACTCCACATCTTGTTTTTGTCTTGTTCTTCACAAAGGACCAAAATGCCTTTGGGTTTTTCTTTGCTTGTTGTGTGCCACTTGTTCTTCCAATTTTTTCTTGGCTTTCCTGCATGCATGCTTTTCTGGCCTGGTTCCTAGCCCTCACATACTCCTCATAAGCTTTGCCATCATGCGTCTCTTTCCAACGTCTGAATAACTTGTGCTTCTTTCTGACCGAAGCAAGTGTGCCCTTGTCCATCCATGACTTTCTTTTCCTCCACCTTTTGACGTGGGTACAAATTTTTCTATCACCTTTGCAATTTTCTCCTTGAAGATATCCCACATAGCATCCACTGTACAGCCTTGAAGCACCTGCTCCCAATC
>JADBJO010016087.1:27500-41587 GCA_016801955.1 Conus betulinus | reverse complement strand
AAAAAGATATAGAAAGAAAAGGAATCATGAAACACGCCAGCTTTTCCAACTGTCTACACTCTTCATCCTTCTCAACACCATATCTCTTACTCCCTCCCTCCCCCCCTCCTTTCCCTCTTCCCTCCCTCCCTCCCTCTCTCTCTCTCTCTCTCTCCGCTCTCTCTATCTCTGTGAATTGCCAGAGAAGCAAACTGGTTAAACACTTAGAATATGTTTCCGACCATAAGTTCAACCCCCCCACCCCCCCAACACACACACCACACTAACACCCAACACACTACTACCACCACCGACCAACAACTCATCACCAAGCTCATCCATAAGAAGACGGCGCATGAGAAGAATTCCTCCTCTTTTGAGGAACAATTAAAAACCATGAGAGCACTGATAACAAGAGAAGCATTTCTCCCATACCCTCTTTTCCTGTGAAGGCAAAGTTTGTCTCTTCAAGTCATGACTGTAACTGGCAATAATTTGATGTTTTCCTCCACCTCCATTGTGGAACGTAAAGTCACGGGCTCAGGCATTTGTGATCATTCCTATTTTTGCATGTTCTTTTTTTTTCCTGCATGGGAACCCTTCAGACTTATAGAGTGGTGTCCAGTACCTCCAGCTCTGAATCTTTTAGGAGTCCCTGTCTGTCTGTGGTCTGTCTGTCTGTCTGTCTGTCGGTCTGTCTCTCTCTCTCCTGCTCTCTCTCTCTCTCTCTCTCTCTCTCTCTCTCTCTCTCTTCTCTCAAGCGTACCTATTTCGCTCGACATCATTGTTTTCATTTATGTGTGCGGTACGTGTGCAAAGTTGAGCTTCTGGGAAACGAAATCAAAAGAAAAGAATCTTCAGTCAAACATCTTGGATTTAAACAAACAACAACACACAAACAACAAACAACAACAAACAGCACAGCAAGCAGAAAGCAACAAACAACAACAACAAAGGGAATCAAAAAGGTATATTGTCATATATAATTTATAGAAATCCCACAATTTTGGTGGTCACAGTGTTCCATACTAGGGCAGCCCATAGGGAACTGTGTGTGTGTGTGTGTGTGTGTGTGTGTGTGTGTTTGTGTATCGCTGTGAAACAGGGGCCCTGGCGTATTGGATAAAGACCCCATGATTATTTTTGCTCTCCTATTCATAAAGAGGTCCACTTGACGTTAGTAAAGATGTTTCTGGGATTTTAAAGAAACCAACGTTTATATCCACTTTATGGCAGTTTATGGAACACAGGTTGCATTCTCTCTCTCTCTATCCTCTCTCTCATGGACATGCGTGTGGGTGTGTGTGTGTGTATGTGTGTGTGTGTGTGTATCGCTCGCGGGCGCGAGTGGATTGCAATGCGTGCGCCAAGATGGTATGCGTGGGCTTATGATCGTGCGTGTGTGGCCGTGTGTCAGTATGGGAAACGCGCACGCGCGCGCATGTGTGCGTGTGTACGTGTCACGTACGTGCGCCTAGGCGCAGGCGCTTAATATATATATATATATTATATATATATATATAAATGTGTGTGGTGGTGGTGATGTGTGTGTTGTGTGTGTGTGTGTGTGTGTGTTGTGTGTGTGTAGGGTGTGTGTTGTGACAATAACATAATGTTAATGTCGATGGCATGCATATAGTTTGTTTTTGTTTCGTAAACGTGATGCTAGTTTCTACTTTTCTAGAGGCACAAGCGAGCTTCTTTTGATCAGGTGAAAACAACGAGACCACAGAGGACTATTTCATGCTTCATTGTTACTATGCATTACCTGTTCTTTGAGTTCATCTTAGATTTCATTGTTATTTATCATTACAGGGGGCAGTGTTATCATCGTTACATATTCATTGTTACGATCATTACATGTTCATTGTTATCTCACACATACATGTTTCATTATTATTTATCGTTATAATGTTCATTTGTTTACTATCATTATCATGTATCATTGTTGTATTTAGTGTGTACATGTCATTGTGCTATCATTACATTTCATTGTTTATTTATCATGACATGTTCATTGTTATTAGCGTTGCATGTTCATTAGTTACTATCCATTCACTTTTCATTGGTTACTATCATTACACGTTCATTTGTTATTTATCATTACAAGTTAATATTGGTATTTATAAACATGTTTTGCGTTATTATCGTTACAGTTCCTTGTACGATCATTATGCAATGGGGGGGTCGAGATGAGGTTAAGCCTTTTCTTAAAGGAAACAAAGAGACGACATTTTCAGACGAAGCACCGTCTGACCTTCGATGGTACTCCTGAATGAAAGGTCTGTGCGACTTGCACAAAGTAAAACGGGGAGGGGGGAGGGGGAGGGGGGGGGGGAGATCACCGAGAGACAATGGACCAACGCAGCTCTGGCGACTCTGAGATCAGAGGAACACGGAAAGGGGAAAGAGGGAAATGGGTATCAGAATTTCGCCATTTTCCGCATAAAGAGCACCTCGGGCGATATGATATTGGTGGCATGATGACAAGTCTCACGAGAGAGAGTGAGTATGAGGGAGAGACGAGAGAGAGAGAGAGAGAGGGTGTTGTCAGATTCAGATCTAACCTCTCTGTTGATGGGGCATTTTGACGCTCATGGTCGATACTGAAACTGGTGACATTTTTTTTCCAATTGGACAAAGGAAGAGAGGAAGGAATCTCCACATCTCATTTCAGCGCGAATGTGACGGGAGAGAAAAAGGGGATTGTTTTTGAGGTAGTAATGCATTTAACCTTGAAAAGGGCAAATGAGGCAAGAGAGAGATGTCAAGAGACTGTCAGCAGAGCAGCTGCGGCGGGGAGGGGAGGGGGCGGGGGAGGGGGGGGGAGGAGGGGAGAGGAGGGAGAAGGGGGGAGCGGGGTCGGGGAGAAGTGGAAGCACTGTCCACAGTTTAGGACATTGTCAGGTGATGAAATGATTGCTCAGAATGAGGAGATTAAAATATCCGACCAGAAGAAACATTACGTGAGATAAGCTGGTTAAGCTAATCAAAAGCTTTTCACTTAGAAGCCAGCCAGCGAATCAATCACACGAACAACACACCCCATCAACAACAAAACAAAAACACCACAACACAGAGACCACGCTGTGAATAATGACGTCGTCCACCAGGCTGAGTGTGAAGACCTGCACAGTCCCAGAGACGGCAGAGAAAAACACTGTGGACACAGCATAGTGGGAAGAAAGTACAGGGGAAGCTTGACAGCAATGACTGTCTCCGGAGACGAAAATCCTTCTCAAACAGCGTGTCGGTCCCGAATTTTAACTTTCTCCGGGGGCTGTGCCGCTTTCAGGTCATGAGTTCTAGGCGCCCTTCTAATGCAAGAATCGTTTTCCCCTGGACGTTGCTGGCATTCCATCCAGCAACATTCTGGAGAGGTGGGAGTATCAAGGTGCTGCCTTTTTAAGAGTGATACGTTACCTATGTCGCTATCAGGCCATTTTTCTTGGGGAAAAATGAATCCTCGTGAACGTCTTTTCTTCTGCGTATGCAGGCTGATACTCCTGTGGGTACTCCCTATATGGACAGGCAAGTATTAATCCCATCTACCCAACAAAGGGAGTGGAGTTGTGTGTGTATGACCGTTTTTTTTCTCCCGCCATTAAGGCAGCCATACTCCATCTTCGGGAAGAAGGTGCGTGCTATGTGTAACGTGTCATCCATACCAACGGCCAAACTGGCCTTCTCTTCCGAAAGTTGGTGATGGGGGTTTACGTGTGTGCAAGATGTTAGGCGTGCGTTCACACACGGGACCTCGGTTTATAGTCTCATTCGAAGGACTGCATGGGAAATGGAGTCAGAACTAATGTTAACTCCGAGGGAAAAATCCCCCTGTACCAAAACGACCCGGCGGAGATTCGAACCCGCAACCCTTGAAATGCGACTCCGGCGCTCTACCGATTGAGCTATTCCGGTCCCCCTTTTCGAAGTTTGTTTTCGTTTCTCTTCGACCAGATGCAGCTGGAACTCTTTCCCTCTGCCTGTGCCATTATTTCAGGGTTCTGTCTGCTGCCAGCTGGCAGCTCTTCAGTCGGCACTACCCAGGTAGGCAGCCTGTTGTGTAAACGAGTGTGGATTGTAAAGCGCTTAGAGCTTGGTCTGTGGCCGAGAATAGGCGCTATATAAGTATTCATAATGATAATGAAAAAATAATAATAATGAAGAAGAAGAAGAAGAAGAAGAAGAAGAAGAAGAAGAAGAAGAAGAAGAAGAAAGAAGAAAGTACGCAAGACACTTTTTGGACATTGTCATGTCTCACAGCCACCGTCAGTCATGCCACATGCAACGGGTTGACCTGTGCACATAAATATGTTGACTTCTCAGGGAAAACCACCACCTCTATTACGGCTGTCTTCCAAGGGTATTGAACCCGGGATCCACAGACCAAGAGAACAATGCTGTATCGGCTAGACCAACGGCCCCCACAACAGGGACGTCAATACTCCAAAGCCCCGTCCTCATTTTACTCCCATTTTAATGATCGCTGCATCCCGCCTGGCTCCAGGGAGGATCGATAACCAGATCGATGGTTGCTATCGATACTGACAGGCAGAGGTGGTGAGGGATTGAACAGAAAGCAATGATAATTCTTTTCTATATCTCCTTAAAAGTCTCCTTCTCCCCCTTTCTTCTGTATTTCCTCCAGTAGTATATCAAGCTGGGAGCAACGTGAATATTTCCAACTGATTTTCTTGCGCAGTTGGTTAAATTAATATTCGTATACACAGACTGTATTTGTTTATGATCATTTTAGGAAGCCGTAAGCAAGGAAGACATTCAACTGTTCAATTATTTTCGACTGCAATCCTTTTCCCGCCTCCCTGTCATGAATACGTTGCCGTGTGTCAGTCACATCATTTTCATAAAAGTTTTGTGCATATGTATGAGTCACAGTGGTCCGTTTGTCGTGCTATTGGTAATCACGTTTGAACGCCATATGCGTGGAAAGGCCACAAAACGAGTATTAACGAACCAACAGTCTCATTGATTGGGGCGCGACCAGTAATTTTAAGTGTGGTCTTTACGAAAAAAAATACTGCTGTGATGAAGAAAATGGCAAATAATACTCTTTTGAGCCTACTGTGCTTCCATAGAAACTCTTCACTTCATCTGCAAGTCTGACCTGCTACTGAAAGGGTCAGGAGGGATGTATGGATGGATGAGGAGGTGAACGGGAAGGAAAAGAGTGAGAAGTGGAGAGGGAGAGAAGAAGATATTTCTGTAAGTACCTTGTGGAGGTTGTTGCAACAATGGTCACGTTGTTGTATTTTTTTCCCATTCCCGAACATATGTCAAAACGGTTGCGTGTGGAGTTTGCAATGACTAACGTCGTTAGGAATGGAAGAGCTGAGCCAGCCGTATGTGTGCAGGGGTTATTGACCCTGAAGACAAATCAAAGATCAGAGAGAGAGAGAGAAGGAAAGAGAGAGGGGAGAGGGAGAGAAGATGAGGAGAGGAGAGAGAGAGAGAGAGAGAGAGAAGAGAGACAGAGAGAGAGAGAGAGGAACGAGAGAGAGAGAGAGGGCGAGAGATGGAGAGAGAGAGAGAGAGAGGAGAGAGAGAGATGAGAAGAGAAGGATTCCAATGAACGACCTCTAATGAATACGAGCATTAATGTCTTTGCCGTTCTAGGTTTGTAATAAAAACAGCAACTCCTTCCTGCGTTCGAGGTCATTCTGATCCTCTTTGTCACCAGAGAGATGAGAGAGGAGAGATGAAGCACGAGGTGAGAAAGAGAGAGAGAGAGAGAGAGAGAGAGAGGAGGAGAGAGAGATTGAGAAACCAGTGGTTACTGCACATCAGCCATAAGCCACAATACAAACACAGGAGGGATGGCGGGGGCCTGGGGGGGGGGGGGGGGGGGGAGAAGAAGACTGGAGGAGTGGGGAAAGGGGATAACGAAAAACACAATAAATACAAAAACACAATAAAATGTGCTCGGAAAAAATGAATGATATCACTCAAAAGGTTTTTTTTTTTTTTTTTAGCAAACGTACATTAAAAGATATTTGAACCGAGGGGGAAAGCAAAAAAGTCAGCTCTCTGTATGAATGGTACATCATTTCCGCTGTGTGCTGCAGAGTCAGCTTGTCATCCTCATCTTGATATTATATGTAAAACTGACTTTATGAAACGAAACACAGCTCAGGTACTTTCAGACCAAAATCAAAATATGCACAATACCGTGCATAATGGCAGTATCTAGCATCCACACAGTTTGGCAGAGAATTCAAAGGGAATGGAAACACAGAAATAAAGCCAAAATACAATCATATCAACAAAAAGTATCTTCCACGTTATATATTCATTTACACCTTACTCGAAAACAGAGGACACGAATGTGCTCGTGAGCATACGTAAGTATGCGTTGATCTAGCTTATCATTCCTCGTTGATAATCAAACTCAGTACCTAGGTGTCACATTGTGTAAATCGAAACAGAGAAAGATATCGAATATCGTCATCGGTAACCAGAATATACACACAAGTGCGCCCAAAGACTGTCAACGTACACTCATTGACTATCGTTCACGTGTTCCATTCGAGGAACGCGTTTCAAGCAGCATGGGAAAATACACTTGGTTGAAGTATTGACGATGTGTCCTTCTCGGTGCCCGGAGTACTGACTTGCAATGGCAGCGCTGGGATTTGGTGTACGAACGTCTTCCTGAGGTCAGTGTATTAAAGGGCATTCAAACTACGAAAGCGATTTTATCCTCGAATTTTGAAGCACGTAGCACAACAGTTTGGGGCAGATGGACAGTGGCTTGATCTATACAAATGATTATTCAAAGGAAGGACAGAGAGAGAGGAGAGAGAGAGCGGAGAGAGAGAGAGAGAGGAGAGAGAGAGAAATGAGGAGAGAGAGGCCCATGGAGAGAGAGAGAGAGAAATGAGAGAGGAGAGAAGCGTGAGAGAGAGGAAGGTGCAGAGAGAGAGAGGGTGAGAGAGGGGAGAGAGAGAGAGCAGAGAATTGGAGAGAGAGAGGGGAGAGAGAGAGAGAGACAGAGAGAGAGAGAGCGAGAGAGAGAGAGAGAAAAGGAGATGAAGAAATGGAGAGAGAGAGAGAGAGAGAGAGAGACAGACAGACAGACAGACAGACAGATATAAAGAAAAAAAAGAAAGAAAGGGAAGGGGGGATGGAGACTTCATTCACCCAGCTTCTGATTCGCTTCTTTCCGTTAACATTTTATGCTAACAAAGATAATTTCCTTAGGGCTGGAGGCCTAAAAGAAATTTGTGTCTAGTTATGTACCGTCTTATTCTCTCCTGAGCCCCCCCCCCCATCCCTCCGGCTCACCTGCACACTCAGCCCCCCCCCCCATACCCCTCCCCCCATCCCCTACGTGCATAATGACGTCACGTAACTGGTACAAAATCTTCGCGTAATTCCCACACTCTAAGGAGGAAGGAAAAAAAGAACATGCAGAAAAAAAAAAAAAGACATGAACTTCAGATACCACCATCACCACCACCACCACCACCACCACCACCACCACCCACCATCTCAACATGTTTATCATAAGGACCAAGATAGGAACAACAAAAAATTCTTTTTTTTTCTTTTTTAAAAACGAGTGTTGTATGTTGATACTTTTATAACTGTAGCCAACATACCAGCCAGCCGATCAACCAAACTAACGAACGAACCAGCCAACCAACCAACCAACCAGCCAGCCAGGCAACCAACCAACCAACCAACCAGCCATCCAACCAACCAACCAACCAACCAACCAACCAATCAACCAACTAACCAACAAAACCAAACCGTTCAACCAACCAACCAACAACAACCAACAGCCAGCCAGCTCACCAACCAACCAGGCAACCAACCAACCAGCCGACCAACCAACCAACCAGCCAGCCAGCCAACCAACCAGCCGACCACCCAACCAACAAACCAACCAAACCAACCAGCTAACAAACAAACCAACCAATCAGCTGACCAAACTACTAACAAAACGACAAACACAAGCATGAACGAGCAAAGGGAAGCAAGCTGAAAGCTCAGCGGACTGAGAATTCTTCCAGTGCTGAAGCACGAATCTCCTTCGATCACACTCAGCCTGAAAGTGAAATCCTGAGGGAGGCGTGGTTCCAGTATAAACTGTCTGCACAGCTAGGTGGCTGTCTGTTACACAAGTGGCCGTGTTGTAGACAGCAGGAGGCACGGGAGAATGGGGAGGAGGGAAGGGAGAGACGGAAGAGACGCAGAAGGGAAAAGATGACAGCGACGACGATGAATTAAAAAAAAAAAAAAAAAAAAGAAACACGAGATGATGAAGAGGAAGAAGAAATGGAACGAGAAGAAAAAAAAAGACGAGAAGAAGAAAGGAAGGAAGGAAGGAAGGGAGGAGGAATGCAGGCAAGCAGGTAGGGATGAGGACGATGAAGAAGAAGAAGAAGAAGAAGAAGAAGAAGAAGAAGAAGAAGAAGAAAGGAAGAAGAAGAAGAAAGAAAGAAGAGAAGAAGAAGAAGAGAAAGAAGAAGAAGAGAAGAAGAAGAGAGAGAAGAAGAAGGAGAGAGAGAGAAGAAGAGAGAGAGAGAGAGAGAGAGAGAGAGAGAGAGAGAGAGAGAGGAGAGAGAGAGAGAGAGCGAGATGAGAGAGAGAGAGAGAGAGAGAACTGCTTCCACTGGGCTGAATATGAAGAATCGTAGTTCAGAGACAGGACGAAAATCTCCTTGGGACACAATCATATGTGTTCCATGCGCCCGCGTTGGCCAAGGCATAGGCAGGGGTTGGACTACGCACGGATATCGACTCCACACAGAAAACCTCCTCTGTTGTGGCTGTCTGAAACGGGAATTGAACCCAGGATCCGTGAATCAAGAGAACAATACTGTGTCAGCAGGGCCAACCAGCCCCCATAGTCCCCAAACCAGCAGCCAATGCTCAAAGCCCTGTCCCACTTTTACCTCCATGTTATTGATCTCCGCATCCTGCCTAGCGCTTGAAACAGGAGTGTGGTGATCGATAGATGGATCGATAGTCGTTATCGGTACTAAAGGGCAGAGGAGAGGGAAGGGTTGACAAGAAAATAATGATGTATTCTTTGTACTCTCTCGTACTGTTTTTCTCACTCTCTTTGAGGTCTTTTTCTTATGGCATGATGATGAGATACCAGACTGTTCTTTTCCGAGTCTTTTGTTAGTTAATCTGACGTTTTCGTGTAATCTTCATGATTTTTCATATCTTTTTATTATTATGATTACAATGTCCCCCCCCCCCCCTCGTCTGGTAAGCCGAAAGTAGACAAAACAGTAAATCATGAAGTCATTCTCACATTTAAACATCATTTGCTTGTTTGTACTTCAGTTAAATAGTTTCTTTATGTACACATCTGTTCAATAAAAAAAATGCTTTCAAAAAAGTTATTTTCGACTTTCAGAATTTTCGCCCCTTCTTCCTGGCATTATACTGCCATCCATAACTCACAGGATTATCATATTACCAACATTACTAAAGTGCACACACTCACATGTCTTTGTGGTCCATAATGATCTACATTCACGGTGATCAACTTGTGAGTTGACTTCGACGCAGTGACTGCTCTGATATGGCCCTTTGGGATCGGCTGGGCTATAAGCAAACATTATCTTACCTTAACTCACGGTGATCACGTTCGAACGAAAGATCACACAGAAAAGCCAGAAAACAATAAAATACGAACTAACAGTGTCAGTAATGTTGCCAAAACAGTAATTGTGAAAATAATAATTATGGCATAGTCTTTAACACAAAAAAGGTTTGTGTTTACACGAATAAAATGGTGAATACGGCCGTTTGACTCTAGAATGCATGTGTCCATGGAATGTCCTCTCCCTACTCTTCGTTCTGACTTCTGCCACTTACAGGAGTCTGAATACGGACATGGGGAAGGAAGGATGAAGGGGGGGGGGGGGGGGGGGGGGGGGGCGGGGAAGGCGTGGGAGATGCAGGAAGGAAAAATGCGATTTCTGTAGGTAGCCTTGTGCAGGCTGTTACAGCAATTGCCACGTTGTTTCGCTTTCCCCCTTACCAGAGACACATGTCAAACGGTTTTCTCTGAAGTGGCAACGCCTGACGCATTCAGAATGGAACACTGAACCAGCCGCCGTGGCGCTGTGGGTAAATGCCACTGCCGCGGAAGAAAGAGGATGGGTGGGTGGGTGGGTGGGTGGGTTGGGGTATATGGGGAATTGCTTGGGTTTTCTTTATGTGCACCAGGTCCTTAAAGAAGAAATTGTGAACAAGGAACAAAGACAGGCAGAGTGCAACAGAGACCGAGAGACAAGAGAGAGAGAGAGAGAGGAGAGAGAGAGAGAGAGGGAGGGAGGGAGGGAGGGAGGAAAGAGGGACATAGAGACAGGGAGACAGAAAGACAGAAAGAGAGAGAGAGACAGAGAGAGAGAGAGAGAGAGAAAGAGAGAGAGAGAGAGAGAGAGAGAATAAGAGGACGGACAGAGAGACAGACTGACAGAGAGAGAGAGAGAGACAGAAAAACAGACAGAGACAGACAGACAGATAGTGACAGACAGACAGACACAGAGAGACAAGAAATAACCAACCAACCAACCAACCAACCAGCCTGCCAGCTAAGCAACCAACCAACTAACCAACCAAACCAACCAACCAACCAACCAACCAGCCAACCAACCAACCAACCAGCTGACGCACCAGCAAAGCCAGCAAGGAAGCAAGCTAACAATCTGGAACCGAAGTCTTCCTCCAGTGCTGAAGCTCGAATCTCCTTCGATCACACTCAACCTGAAATTGAAATCCTTCAGAAGCCGTGCTTCCGATGTACAGTGTCCATACAGCTAGTTCCGGCTGTCTACAGCTAGGTCTGGCTGTCTATCAGCTAGGTCCGGCTGTCTATCAATACAGTGCACGGACTGTCCACGGTACCCGCAACACAGCAGGTACTGGGAGAGGGGGGGGTGGTGGGAGGCAGGCGATGGAGGAGGAGGAAAAGGTAAGAAGGTAATATTGCTTATAGCTCGGCCCGACCGCAAAGGGCCGTATCAGGGCTGTCAGCACGTTGAAGGAGGAAGAAGAAGAAGAAGAAGAAGAAGAAGAAGAAAAGAAAAAAGAAGAAGAAGAAGAAGAAGAAGAAGAAGAAGAAGAAGAAGAAGAAGAAGAAGAAGAAGAAGAAGAAGAAGAAGAGAAGAAGAGGAAGAGAAGAAGAAGAAGAAGAAGAAGAAGAAGAAGAAGAAGAAGAAGAAGAAGAAGAAGAAAAAGGGGAGAAGGAGGAGGAGGAGGAGGAGGAAGAGGAGGAGGAGGAGGAGGAGGAGGAAAAAGTAGAAGAAGCTGCTAAAGAGAGAGAGAGAGAGAGAGGAGAGAGAGAGAGAGAGAGAGAGAGAGAGAGAAGCAGGGAAAACTGACTTAAACTAGGTTGAACGTGAAGCTTAGTTGACGGACAGGACAGAAATGTCCTTTAGCCACAGTCACACGTGTACCACGACTATTGTCGGCTGCGTCACGTGCAGGGTTACACTGCGCACAGATGTGAACACGAGAGAGAAAACCCCCCATTAACCTGGCTGTCTCATGTGATATTTTTGTGCCCCGAACGCCTTCCTAGCCAGTGTTTATTTTGCTAGAGGCGCAGTTGGAAAGAACTGGGACCACACAGTCCAGTTTCATCCATTGAATGGAAGCGTGTCTGAGAGTGTTGCTCAAATTTCTTGACCAACACTGCAAGTGTCTGTATCTCTCGGGTCTGGCTGACGCCGGGATATATAATGAAAGTGTGTGTAGAGTACAGCCCTGTCATGCAGCCTCAGAGCGGAATGGAAATCCGCAGCATCATCTTCATCACCCTCATCCTCATCGATCAGCATAACAAAGTCTCAAATTCTGTGACCCTTTATGCCCTGCTCTCGTGTTGACCTCAGTTTCGATGTCCTCTCCATGTCTATGGCCCTAACTTGATTCCGTCGGGGTCATCGGTATCGGCGAGTCCATGGGGGCTGTCGTTGGATGGACGTGGTGGCGTTCTCCAGAGGGGTAACAAGGCAATCATTGTCGTCAGGGGCTTAGCAGGTGGTGTTCTGGGTATGCTGGATCAGAACAGGCACCACTGAACACCACCAAAGTGACTCGGCAGCAGTGCAGAGTCTCCTATGACGACTTGACATTGGCTGCTCCCTGCGGATTGCCGGTGCCGGGACTGCGGGGGGGCCGGGCTGTGGCTGTGGACGGGGGATGGAAGTGAGCGGTGTGGGTGCAATGCTATTGAAGTGGCGCAGACAATGGGATCCGTGGATCAAGACAGCGAAGCTCTCTCCGCTGGGCCACCCAGCCCCTGCAACCGGCAGTTGCTGCTCCAAGCCCCGTCCCCATTTCACCTCCATGTGGTCGATCCCTACATCCTGCCTGGTGCTTGGAACGGGAATGATTGATAGGCAGATCGATAGTCGTTATCGGGACTAAAGGGCAGAGGGTTACGCGAGGGCTGAAAAGAAAGTAATGATTTATTTGGGGCTCTCACGCACCGTCCCCTCTGCTGCCTCGTCTGCCTGCTCTGATGGTATAATTAGGTACCAACACTGGAAACACAGTGAAGATTCCCCGCTGAGTATTTTGTACACTTTCCATGGATCACAATGATTTTACTATTTTTTTTTCATTATACTGTAAGCTGTTAAGGAAGTCATAAGCAGACAAAAGAGTTTCATTGTGGGATTATTTTCAACTTCCAGCATATTCCGCCTTCCCGTCACAAATTCACTCACATGCGACTTATGATAAAAATACGCGCGCGCTTGAGTCGCAGGTACCTGTTTTCGTTGAGTCATAATCACCTACTTTCGTGGTGATCATAAAATTGTTTTTATACGATGTGGAAAATGACGGAAAACGAATAATTATGAACCCACTGTATCAGGGATGATGTGAAAAAAAGAATTTATGAGTGCTGTCTTGAAGAAAGTTACTGCTTTCACGAATACAATGGATAACGTTGCCTTTTGATCGTAGTATGCGCCCACGACTCTCTCTCTCTCTCTCTCTCCCCCTCTCTCTCTCTCTCCTCTCTCTTCTCCCTCTCTCTCTCTCTCTCTCTCTCTCTCTCTCTCTCTCTCTCTCTCTCACCTCAATCGTACTCTCTCATGCCCAAGTCTCTCACTCTCTCTCTGTCCGTCTCTCTCTCCCTCTCTCTCTCTCTCCCTCGCTCTGCCCTTCATTTGACTTCTGCAGCTGACAGGAGTCTGGAAACAGGAATGGAGGGGAAAAAAAAAGGGGGGGGGGGGGGGGGGTGGGAGAAGGGGAGAAGGGAGATGAAAGAAAGGAAGGAATGGAAGGCGCAGAGAGAGAGAGAGAAAAAGCTGTTTCTGTATAAGTGCCTTGTGCAGGTTGTGGCAGCAGTTGTCACGTTGTCGCATCCCCCCCCCCCCTCCGCCCATCCCTTCTCCCTCTCCCCATCCCGAGGCACGTCAAACAGATTTCTGTGGAGTGACAATGACTGACTCAATCAGAATGGAACGCTGAGCCAGCCGCAGCGGAAAGTGTGCGGGGGTGGGGTGGGGGTCGGGGGGGGGGGGGGGGGGAGTGTGTGGAGAGGGGGGCCAACTGGATTCGTCCACGTGCACCAGTTTCTCTCTAAAAAAAAATGTTGATAAAGAAAAAAAGAAATGAAGAGTCAATTTTATAGAACTCGGGGAAATTGCATAACTCTATAACTATTTTATGTTTGTTTCACACACACACACACACACACACACACACACACACACACACACACACACACACACACACACACACACACACAACATACAAAGACAGACAGACAGGACAGACAGACAGACAGACAGAGAGAGAGAGAGAGAGAGAGAGAGAGAGAGAGAGAGAGAGAGACTGACTGACCGACTGACTGACACAGAGAGAAAGAGACAGAGACGAGTCAGAAACCAAGACAGGCAGAGTACAGACACAGAATGACGCAGGCACAGACAGACAGACAGAGAGGAGACAACCAACCAACCGACGAACTAAGCAACACCTAGGAAAGTACACAACCAGCCAGCTAACAGCTATCCGAACGAGCAAGGAAACAAGCTATCAACCAGGGGCAAAGACTGTTTACCAGTGCTGAAGCACCAGTCTCACTCCATCACATTCAGCCT
>JADBJO010016087.1:17500-22500 GCA_016801955.1 Conus betulinus | reverse complement strand
GAAAGAGATTCGGGAAGAATTCTCGTTTGATGACAAGTTTCCTGTTCTTTGCATTCATGCAAACAGTACAGACAACTAGCATCAGACAGGGGCAACACATTCCAAGGGAAAACCGTTTTCATTGGTGGTGGCAAAGTGAAGTGACTGCGGGCAGAAATCTGAACAAACCTTAAAGACTTAAATGAATACAACTTTCAACGCCCATCTTGCGCCGAGTTCAACGAGATAAATGATTGCTAGTTCTTCATTTTCGTTGTCTCGATTCATGTTTATCTTGCCCGAAGAAGACCTAAGAGCTCGAAATGCGTCGTGTATTGTCTTGTGATTCGTGTGTTCATGTTTGGCGCTAAAGGTTTTTAAGATGAGTTCTCATAGGATTCAAACCACCCACGATCTCCCAGTGAACCATCCCTGATACAATGAGGGTCCTCAGATACAGTCAATATCCCAGCTGGTAAGCCAATGTCCAAAGTGCAGAGCCACTCAGTACAGCTGCATATACTTGGTCCTTTCAGCTTCATTGAAACCAAAGCGGTGAAAATGAGAAATGTCATTATTTCTGGCTCATCTTCTCCCGGGGAAAAGCTTTTTGCAGCCGTCCCATCAGAAGACAGCCATTGCCCAGCCTCATTCCAAGTCCGGGTGCTTGTTTTTAAACTGACGTCATCCAACTGTAACTTCAGTTACACCGTCTCTGATGGAAGAAATTAAATCCCTATATAGATAAAAGAAAACAGCATGGTGAAGAACACCGTGAATTGCAAATGTCGACCAAGGCTAACCAAAAGAAAAAAAGGTTAACTCTTTTGCCTTTTTTGGGGGTATTAAATGTGAAATAAATACAAACTGAATGATTCGTAATGAACAAGTAAAAACGAAATATTTATCTGAAAAGAGAAAATGTCAAAAAAGTAATTAATAGTAGGCAAAAACCAAGTTCGAAAGTTTGCTCCCGTTTAAATGAGTAATATCAAATAATATTCAAAGAAAAGAACACACAAAAACAAGTGCTTTGAAAGACATCCAAAGATATAGAAAGTTTTTTTTTATCCTGTCAAATTAAGCCTTTTTTTAATTAAAGAAATTAAGCCTTTTTTTTTATTAAAGAAATTCAGAGTCGGGTGATTTTATTAAAACCAGAAGAACTGGATCCACCTGGCGAAAAGGAACAAATAAGGTGCCCCTCTTCCTCTCTCCCCCCCCCCCCCCCCTCTCTCTCTCTCTCTTTTTTTACATGTGTGTGCGTCTCTCTCGCTCCCCACTCCCTGTGTGTGTGTGCGTGTGTGTGTGTGTGTGCGTGTGTGTGTGTGCGCGCGCACGCGCGCGCGTGCGTGCGTGCGTGGCGCGCTCGCGTGTGTGTGTGTGTGTGTGTGTGTGTGTGTGTGTGTGTGTGTGTGTGTGTGTGTGTGTGTGTGATTGCAGGCGCACGCACACGCGCGAGCATGTGTATTGTGTGTGTGTGTGTGTGTGTGTGTGTGTGTGTGTGTGTGTGTGTGTGTGTGTGTGTATGTGTGTGTGTGTGTGTGTGTGTGTGTGTATGTGTGTGTGTGTGTGTGCGTGTGTGTGCGTGCGCGCGCGCGCGCGCGCGTGTGTGTGTGTGTGTGTGTGTGTGGTGTGTGTGGTGTGTATGTGTGTGCCTGCGTGTGTGTGTGCTTGCGTGAGTACGTGATAACATGCGTGCGTTCGTGTGTGTGCGTGTGTGTGTGTGCGCGTGTGTGTGTGTGCGTGTGTGTGCGTGTGTGTGTGTGTGTGTGTGTGTGTGTGTGTGTGTGTGTGTGTGCGTGTGCGTGTGTGTGCGTGCGTGCCTGCGTGCGAGCGTGCGTGAGTGCGTGCACGCACTCGCGATAAAGCTGTATTAGAACGTATTCATAAGTGAAGAAGACACTTCAAATCCTAAACAATTTTTTCCTTTACAGAAATGATACATAGCGTACAAGCAAATCTGATATCAGTGACAGAATTGAATTACCAAGGTAAACTGTACATTTGGTAAATACACAGTGCCCTGGATGAAGAGAAAAGCGAAAAAGAACTTAAAAAAATAAGGAGTCTGAATTCTTAAACGCTCTCTGACTGTTCTTTTCTTTTCTTTTTTTTTTTGTGCATTTTTTTTTTTTGAAAATTTCAAATAAGTTCATGTAGTATAACACAATGGAAAATAGAATGAACAAAAAGTGGTAGTAGAAAAAAAAAGACATATCAAACATAATGATGATATCATGGGAAAAGAAGGTTCCGACATCTTTACGTGGTAAGAGAGAGAGAGAGAGAGAGAGAGAGAGAGAGAGAGAGAGAGAGAGAGAGAGAGAAGCTCTGGGACTTTTCTGTCGGTTAGGGTTCTTGAGCACACTGAAACTGAAACTGACCTGTCATCCCCAACCTGTCAAAAACACCGCCTGTCAGGGGAAATTGACGTTGACAAATGGGACGCCGGCGGAACCTGGTTTGTACCTTTTGAGTAATGATTGACGTGTGAAGCTAGGAATGTCAATGTTGGAGGGGGGGACTGTTATTGTTGGTGATGAATTGACAGGGACTGATGTTGAAGTCGGCACACGGACTGGCCAGAAGATGAAGGCTGCTGTGGGATCTTACTACCTCCACCCCCACCCCCCCCCCCCCCCTGCCTTCCATGTTCTGTTTTTTTTCCCACTTGATTTATCCTGTTGTTGCCAGTTCTGCTCGTTAGTTTTGTGAATTGATTGAATCCATGAATATTTTCTGCAGTACCAGTTATACTGCTACCACCACCACCACCACCACCACCACCACTACCACCACTACTACTACTACTTCTACTACTAGTTGTAGTGATAATAATAATGATGATGATAAAATAAAAATATTACTAAAAATAATGATAATAATAATAATGATGATGATAATAATTGTGATGATGATAATGGTAATAATGATAATGATATGATATAATAATAATAATAATAATAATAATAACAACAACAATGATGATGATGATGATGATAATGATAATAACAATAAAAATATAATGATAAACAATAACAGTAATAATAGTAATAATAATTATAATTATAACACATCATTTGTAAAGCGCCTTGCTATATGTTCTAGACGCTGACAATCCACACTCTCGTGTACACAATAGGCTGCCTATCTGGGTAGTGGCGACTGAAGAGCTGCCTGCCGGCGCTTCATTTAGTCGTTTCCCGTGTCATCCGGTCAATATCGGTCACTCAGTTACATTACTTACTTCATTCGTATAATTTCTCACGCAGGGTGCATGTTAACTTGTAACGTGCCACCCATACCAACGGCCAAACTGGCCTTCTCTGCCGAAAGTTGGTGATGGGGTTTTACGTGTGTGCAAGATGTTAGGTTAACATGTTTTAGATTGTTCTGGTAACATGTGTCTAGGACTTGTCTCTTTCACCAACATTTTCTGTGTATGTGGAAAACGTAAGTCTAATTCACTGGCCTTGTACAACGGTGTGAAAATAAGATAGAGACGGGGGATTTATAGACTTTCGTTGAAAAATGTGATTTGGAAGCTTTCAACATTGTCGCACTGAGCACAAGGAAGAACAATAAACAACTGCATGCTATGGTCTGCCATTTCACCAAGGCTCCTGACATTGTCACTATCGAGATTTCAAGAACGTGCTGACACATTTTTAAATATTTAAAATATTTAAGATTGGTCATAACCGCGATCAGTTTCACAGCATACTGTGGAATATCTGTTAAATGCATCTGTCATATAATTTTTTCATATCAAACTCAGCACTAACCGTTATGTGTTAATTGCTTTAAGATTCCCAGGCGACATGTTCGACTGTGTGCATTAGGATTTTATAGGAACTAAAGCAAGTCCCCAGTCTACGCCAAAATCTGGCTATTCCCACCAACTGGAGACACACAAATCATCCCCCACCCTCACCCCATCGCCACACCTGCGAATCGTCGTGTCTGAGGATGGTGTACCGCAGACGGACTCATTATCTGTCTAGACACTTCTCTGTACACCACCAGCTTTCCGAGGGCGATCCATCATAATGTCAAATTAGTCCTAGGTCATAGGGGATTGTAGAACCACCACAAAACCAAACTATGGGACAAACTGAGTCATGGCTATCTCTACATGCAACGTTTGTTCCGAATCAGACGGGTCCGAAACATTCCAACAACAAACAAACAAACGAAACAAAACAAAGCACACAGACACATAGACACACACACACACACACACACACACACACACACACACACACACACACACACACACACACACACACACACACACACACACACACACACACACACATATATACACACACACACACTCACGCCCGCTCAGTTCTCATGAGATTCATTTCATCTACGACAACCCAGGGATCTATCCCTGATGCCATGAGGATCCCCATATACAGCCAGTGTGTCCACCAAGCCACTCTGTGCTAACAGCCAGTGTCCACCAAGCCACTCAGTGCTAACAGCCAGTGTCCACCAGACCGATCAAGCCACTCAGTGCTATCAGCCAGTGTCCACCAAGCCACTCAGTGCTAACAGCCAGTGTCCACCAGACCGATCAAGCCACTCAGTGCTAACAGCCAGTGTCCACCAGACCGATCAAGCCACTCAGTGCTAACAGCCAGTGTCCACCAGACCGATCAAGCCACTCAGTGCTAACAGCCAGTGTCTACCAAGCCACTCAGCGCTAACAGCCAGTGTCCACCAGACCGTTCAAGCCACTCAGTGCTATCTCAATATATCCCCAACATTTCGGCGATATTGACAGCTAGGGGCTAAAAAAAAAAGGAGTGATAAATTGGGATTAATTTTGCTCCTCATCCCCTGGGAATGTATCTTTGCAGCCGTCCAATCAGAATGATTGCCGTTCCCAGGCCTCATTACCAGGCGAGGCATGTTTTCACTGACGCCATCTAAACTATAAATTTCAGCCATCCGTCTGCCCACATACAAGAAGTTTCATCCTTAAAAAAACAAAATGTCACCCGGACGAA
>JADBJO010016086.1:0-41592 GCA_016801955.1 Conus betulinus | reverse complement strand
CTGAGCTTAACACAAAAAACAGATGACATAATCTCTAAAAAAAAAAATTCCTCTCCAGTCCCTCTTCTAAAACCAAAGGTAGAAAAGGGAAAAAAACACAGAAGGAAAACACAGTTTACTCTTTTTCATCATCATCAAAGATATATATGAGTTAATCACACCAACAACACATAACGTTCTCCCCATCCCCCTCCACCCAACTCTTTGCTCCTATCCATTTACAACATCCTACAACCACAACAGTTAAAAACTGCTTGAACCACCACACACACACATGTAAAACACAACTGACCAACCTTTTTTGTAACTCCTCCATTTCTTTCTGCAGCTTTTCGTTCTTCTCTTCCACCTATCCACAACAGATGATGATGATAATGATAATAATAATGATGGTTGACTTCTCTTCCACCTATCCACAACAGATGATGATGATAATAATAATGATGGTTGACTTCTCTTCAACCTATCCACAACAGATGATGATAATAATGATAACAATAAATGATGACGGTTAACTTCTCTCTTCCACCTATCCACAACAGATGATAATGATAATGAATCACTTCTCTTCCATCTATCCACAACAGATGATGATAATAATGATAACAATAATGATGATGGTTGACTTCTCTTCCACCTATCCACAACAGATGATGATAATAATGATAATAATAATGAAAATGGATCAATTCTTTTCCACATATCCACAATAGACGATGGTTACAATGATATTGGATCGGTTCTTTTCCACATATCCACAACAGATGATGATAATAATGATGATGATAATGATAATGGATCAATTCTCTTCCAACTATACACAACAGATGATGATAATAATGATAATCATAATGATAATGCATCACTTCTCTTTCACCTATCCACAACAGACGATGATAATAATGATGATGATAATGATAATGGATCAATTCTCTTCCAATTATACTCAATAGATGATGATAATAATGATGATGATAATAATAATGGATCAATTCTCTTCCACCTATCCACAACAGATGATGTTAATAATGATAATGATAATGGATTACTTCTCTTCCACATATACACAACAGATGATGAGAATTTTAAACGTTTTTAAAAGCAGCATAGAAATACTACTAACAATGGATCTCAGTCTCATGGGTGACAGACACATGCAGTCGGGTGCTACAAGCACTACAGACAGGAGATGGAGCAGGTGTATGACACTGTGCACGTTTTTGTGGCCGTGCATGTCTCTGAGCGAGCTCATCTTGAACTGAACGTCTCTTCACCTGAAGGTTTCAATCCAGACAATGGTTTACCTGTTGGACTCCTGCAGGATGACTACAACCAACAGCAGGGTGGACAGCACAGGGTGGGTGGGGAAAGAGAGGGGTATGTGGATCACACAATGCCAACAACACTCAACAACAAACCACAGGCAGTGAACATCCATAGCATTAAACGGCTGTCAGTCAGCTCTGTCAGGCCGAAAGTTTTGTGGCAAATGCAGTCATAAGATAGTCACGTGACGCCCACCCTACTTCCGATACGGAAGATGCCGAAGATTGTGTACTGTCCGTCATTCAACGAGGCCTGCGCGCAAGGCAACCCCAGGGAACCTTGGCGCTAGCGGGGAAGGTAGGGCGGGCATTAGAGTCTGACATGGTAAGTATACTTAGCCAAACAGGGAGTATAATACAAACTCCCCATTTTGGCGTCGTATACTATACCATGTCAGACCATAGCAGAATTTAAAGGAATAGGAGGAGGGCCGAGCGAGCGCCCTAATGGTTCCTGGGTTAACTGTTATGGCTGCATTGGCCGCCACAAATGAAAACCCCTTTAGAACCATCAGCCCTGGTCATGCGGATGTCCCTTAGATAAAAGTTTATGAAAGGGCTCTCCGAACGCCAGTAGGCTGCCTCCAGGAGATGGCGCACGGGGACAGAGTGCTGGAACGCTGTGGACGTGGCCAGCGCTCTGACCTCGTGGGCTCGAGGGGAAAGGGCTGGGAGGTCTTTGTGGGCCTGGGCATAGGCAGATTTGATAGTATTGGATAGCCACCTAGAAATCGAGCCCGCCGAGATGTCTTTCTTGCTGTTGGGGTAGATGGAAATAAGGAGGCTTCTCTGAGAGGAACGCCTGGGGCGGGAACGCTCCAAGTAGTATCTGAGGCACTTAGAGGGACACAGGTCCATGTCCCCGCCGCCTTCGCTGCCCAAGATATCCGCTAGGGAGCGGATAAGCAGGGAAGGAGAGGACGTGCCTGGTTCCTGGTTCTTCGCTAAGAACCGGCAGGAACTTAAGCGAGACCGAGCCGTCCGTCTGTGAAAAGGCGATGTCCCGAGGGTCACCACTGAGGGCATGAATCCCACTTCTTCTCCTGGCTGAGGCCAGGGAGAGAAGGAAGGTGGTCTTGAAGGAGAGAATGTCAAAGGGAAAAGCGCGGAGGGGCTCGAAAGGGGGTTTTCTGAGGGATTCAAGAACCAGAAAGCGGTCCCACATGGGAGCGCGCCTAGGGGACTGAACTTGCCGTAGGGCCACCCCCCCCCGAGATAGTTCTCTAAGGAGAAAGTCATTGTCGAATGATGGGCCGCCCAGCTGTCGGATGGTGGTGCATATGGCCGATCTGTAGCCCTGAATGGAACTAGCCGAGGGCTTTCGAGAGGACGAAAGATGGGATAGGAAATTGCCTATCTGGATGATGGAGGGGAGGGTAGGGGGGACCGAGTTAGCCGTGCACCACGTGACCCATCTCTCCATTGGTAATTGTAGAGGGACTCGGTGCTGGTCCTATGCGAGGCCAAGGCCAAGTCCCGTAATCACTGCGATGCCCCCGCTTCTGTCAGGGTATCTAGGACAGACCAGGGTCTGTCCGCGGGGGGGGGGCGGGGACCGGTGGTCGCAATTTGGTTGGCATATCAGCCAAGCGTGTAGGCAAAGCATCTGGGGGTGGGTGAGGGAGGCCCGAGCGAGTTTGTCTGAGCAAGTCCCACCGAGGGGCTAGCTGGAGAGGGGAACGTGAGTTAGGGACCTGAGGTCTGGGAACCACAACTGGGCCGGCCACCACGGGGTTATAAGGATGAGTTTGGGTCTCTCCAGCCTGGCCTTCCTGATCACTTGAGAAGTATTGGGAAGGGGGGGAAAGGTGTATGCGATGAGTCCCGTCCAGGGAGGGAGAGCGCATCGACTGCGTACGCTCGGAGATCCAGGACGGGAGAGACATACATGGGAAGGCGATGGTTGAAGCGGGTCGCCAAGAGGTCGACCATGGGCTTGAACCAGTGCTCCCATACTGTGGTTAGCGTCAGCTTGTTCAGGGTCCACTCTGTGTGCAGAAGGGTCCCTGAGCGGCTGAGAGAGTCTGCCAGGATGTTGCGTGTCCCCGCTATATGTCTCGCACGGAGGGTGGTTCCCCGTGCGTGGCACCACCAGCGAAGGAGCCCCCCCCCCCCCCCTTGTTGATGTAATGGGCTACCAATGTGTTGTCCGTGAGGAGGAGAAACCAGTTGGGCGAGATGAGGTGTTGGAAGTGGAGGAAGGCCAGCCTGACCGCTTCCAATTCTAATATCTTGATGTGGAGGCATGCCATCTGTGCGTCCCACACCCCCGAGGCATGACTGTCCCCCAAGTGGGCCCCCCAGCCCGAGTTGGAGGCGTCCGTGTACAGATTGAGGGACTGAGTTGGGAGAGAGATTGGAACGCCGGTGGTCAAAGTGGACGGATTGAGCCATTCGTCCGTGGCGCCAGAGAACCAGTGGCCGAGGGGAATGGTCAGGTCCCAGCGGTCCGAGGTCTGGGACCGACGACGACGTGGGGTGCCACAAGCGACCATATAGCTGTTCCGGTTGTGAGTGGGTGTAAAGTCACTGGTCTCTCTCGGGGGCATAGAGCCACTGGTCCCCGGGGAGATAAGCGGGCTGTGGCGGCCCAGGGTACTGTGCAGGGACTCCCCGGGGACCGGGTAACCTTGAGCAGCAGAGGGGGGGTAGTGTTCGACCCATGGTATGTCGTCCCCCCCCCCCCCCCCCCCCCCCCCCCCCCCCCCCCCCCCCGGGAGTGCGGGGGACCAGGGGAATAGGGCCGGTTACCCGTGGTCCCGCTGGTAGATCCTCCCCCCGGAGGAACGGGGACCGAGGACGTTGCCCAAAAGGGGGGCCGAGTAGGTCGGACCCCCAGCGTCCTGAACCCCTAGGGAACCTGCGACGGGCGAGCGGGTAGATCGGCCGTCCTTGTGTATGTTCACAACCGGTGGAGGCACTCGGTGTTCCCATACGCCCAGAGTTATGGTCATGTGCATGGTCTTGCCATGACGTGGCCATAAAACTGCGTCCGGAGATAACGGGACGCTCCTCGTGCAGGGGTGTTGGCTGCACCTGTGCACGGTGGGGAAGAGCGTCGTGAGACGGCGAGTCCAGATGGGGGGGGGAGACGTGGACCCGCGCGTCTCATAATGCGAGTGACGGGTGGAGGTTCCAGTCCAAAACCGTCACCCGTGCCTGTCCGCGCCCCGGCAAAGGTCCCCGGGGGCCGAGGGTCGCGTGACTGGGCATAGTAAAACGGATGTCTGACTATGCGCAGGAAAGCTAGAAGGCAGGGTGGCTGGAGGAGAAGCGGAATCCCGCTTGGATGCTTAGACTTGAGTGGGTCCCTTAAGGGGGGCCTTGCCCTTTGATTTTCGGGCAGGGTGAACGATAAGCATTTGGAAATAGCAGCCAATTGCCTAGTAGCTTTCGAACGCAACGTTCGTGCGTCCGGCGGTCGGGTAGAGGAGGGAGAGTCCCGCGTCCCCTTCGCGGGAAGGTCGTCTCCAACTACCGCGGCCGTCCGTTCTCCCGCGGGAAGAACGGTCTGCTCGGAGTTGGAACCAACTCGTTGGTCCTCCGGGAAAGCGAGCGAACTCTGAACGTCAGAGCTGCTCGGCCCAACCGAGTCCTTCACCATTTTGGGCAATGGCGCCGAGCAAAACGGAGCACACGATCGTAACACGACGGTCGATCGAGGAGGGTATACAGGTCGATCGACCGTGCGCACACATAGCAATATAACACAATGGAAATATAAAAGTAAACAAGCTCGCACAGTGACAGAAAACGCAGTAGCGATGAACGAAACCGTGCGTGAGCAACGGCCGTGGCGTGAACCAAAAGTGCTGAGTAACGCCACGTGTAACAGCAATGCCGAAGGGCGATGCGATCGCCACGCACACGAAAGCCGATCGAAAAATGCGGCAAATGAATGGGGGGGGTAAAACAAGTGTAGGAAGCAAATTCCGAACGACAAACCACACGTAATAGCGTGGGCTAGAAAGCTGGTGCGACAAGGAATGAAGACCGGCGCAAAACAAGATGGCGACGAAACCGACCCGCGATCGTCGCAGATGAGATAGTGGAATCGTGGTACAAGTAACGGCGAGATAGAAATCGGAATTTAGGGGCGAAAAGGCCGTAAAGGCGAGTGAGAATGCAAGGCCGATGGACAAATGGAGGCAGAGAAAACGCGATGGACGTGGCGATGGAAAATGCCGATCAACCTCGAACCGGTTACGCAAATAGACAAGAACCGGGAGCACCACGATCGCGAGAAAATTTCAGTAAATAAGGTTAGAATGCTATGCTAGCCCATCCGATAACCTCACACGTCAAGATATAAGCGGCGGAACCACAGATAAATGAGTACAGAGTGCAAACACAGCAATCTTTACACAAAGGCAAAGTATAGGCGAGACAGAGCACAAGACTTATCTTGCTTGGGCGACAGGCCGAAGTTGAATGACGGACGGTACACAATCTTCGGCATCTTCCGTAATCGGAAGTAGGGTGGGCGGCGTCACGTGACTATCTTATGACTGCATTTGCCACAAAACTCGGCCTGACAGAGCTGACTGACAGCCGTTTAATGCTATGGTCTGACATGGTATAGTATACAAAGTTCATCCCTGACAATCAGAAACACATGAAAAGCTCATAGCTATTAGGAACAGGTGAAAAGTTCATACCTGACTAATCACAGACAGGTGTCAAGTTCATCCCTGATCATCTGAGACAGGTGAAAAGTTCGTACCTGACAATCAGAGACAGGTGAGATGATCATACCTCTGACAGACTGGTGAAAGTTCATCTCAGACAATCAGAGACTGGTGAAAAGTTCATCCCAGACTATCAGAGACAGGTGAAAAGTTCATCCCCGACTGTCAGAGACAGGTGAAAAGTTCATCCAGACTATCAGCGACTGGTGAAAAGTTCATCCTGACTGTCAGAGACAGGTGAAAAGTTCATCCAGACTATCACAGACAGGTGAAAAGTTCATCCAGACTATCAGAGACAGGTGAAAAGTTCATCCCAGACTATCAGAGACATGTGGAAAATTCATCCCAAACTGTGTCAGAGACAGGTGAAAAGTTCATTCCAGACTATCAAAGACAGGTGAAAAGTTCATCCAGACTATCAGAGACAGGTGAAAAGTTCATCCAGACTATTATAAACAGGTAAAAAGTTCATCCAGACTAACAGAGATAGACAAAAAGTTCATCCTGATTATCAGTGACACGTGAAAAGTTCATCCATGATTATTAGATATTTTAGAGAGAGGAGAGGGGGAGATGCGAATAAAAGGGAATAGGGTGATGACAGCATCATAGGGCAATTAAGACATTATTGCTCAACACATATTCTCAGAGTGAGGACTTGCTAAACCACCTTATCTATGCTGACTTCAGGTTGCCTAGTTCTTCACAGTAAGCACCATCAGCAGTACATCACTCTCGTAACTAACATGCATCATGCTTTCCCATGTGTAGGTGGTCTGGCTTAGCTCTATCCTTCACTTAGCAGATAAGGCATTAGTTGAACTAATCTTGACAGAATGCCACTGAATATTTATCACAATGCTGGCACAAAATACTTACTTACTTATAAAGGAATGTTTCTAAATGATCAAAAAAATTTTGAAAAAAAAAACAGAATGATTCTGTGTTATGAAAATGCTGTTGAAAAATGCTGATTCCAGATTTAGAGCCATTATGATTTGGGCACATCTTCACACACTGGATAGCTGAAATGATCTTCACTCTATTTGACATTCTGCCGATTTTTTCATTATACTAAGGCGTGTACTAGTAAAGAAAGTCTGTAAGTAGAATCTACTACACACACACACACACACACACACACACACACACAAACACACACACACACACACTTGTTTCCCTCCTCTCCCCTCCAGCAGACCTATACTCATCTTCCCTCCCATCTCCAGCACAGACCTGACGGCCAGACACAGGGGTCACTGACCTCTGCTTTGAGCTGCGCCAGCTGCTGGGCGTGGCTCAGCTCTGTCTGCAACTTGCTCAGCTCTTCTTCCTTCTCCTGCAGATGACGCTTGGTTTCTGCCAGACTTTTCTTCTTCGACCCTTGTCTGAACACAGCGAACACAGGCCATCACACATCAGGGAACTGGAAGTGTGGGGTTTCAATGTCTGAATAAAATGGTCTAATCGTAAACAAAATTCACTTCACTGGTTATGTAAGTTTAAAAAGAACTATATTATGCCACAACATATGAAACTGTGTATCAGAATACAAAGTTTGATACTGGCACATCACAAATCATACTGCAAGTGTATGAAACAGTATTGTGGGATATCAGACAGCTATATACAAGTGGCTACCCTCCCCACAGCTTTATAGAACAATTCAAGACACATCATCGAAATAGATATGACCTCACTGACCTATCACTACAAAAGGTATATTACGAGTCACAGAGGCTCGCCAAGTCCATATCATAATGTGAAGCTTCAGAGAAAAAAAATCTGTCTATTGATATCAAAACCCTTACTGCAGGTTGGTTCGCAACCAAGTTCCTAATCTGGTTGTTTGCAAGCAGTAAAGTGACAAAATGCTGACGGATCAGCCTTTGCTTCTTATTCATTGGCCTGGTCTTCTGCACATTGAAGTCAGGCTGGTTCAGAGGTACCACGCCTGGTTCACAATCAGGTTGTGAGTTTGAATCATGCTTGCACCCTACACAAACGTGGCTGCTTTTGCTGTCCATCATAAGGTGTTGTCATTCTGGTGGTGTATGTGAAGTGTTGGGTCCCCTGCCCCCATTCTCCTACATGGCTGTTCCTGTCCTTCATGTCCCCATTCCTTTGGAAGGTGTGCATCTTAAACCTGAACAGAACTATCCAGGAACTCTTCAACATCACTGCCTGGTGTGTTGCACCCAGTGGTGGAGGAGGTGGAGGAGGTGGCAGTATGAATATGTCTGTGTGTGTGTGTGTGTGTGTGTGTGTGTGTGTGTGTGTGTGTGTGTGTGTGTGTGTGCACGTGTGCGCACACACGCTTGTGCTGGTGTATCCATAAGCAATTCAAGACAATATCCAAATTTCAGCCCATCAAGCCTATTATCTAGTATGCAACACTCTTTGTGTTCCCCTCTCTGATTTGGAAAAGTTGACAGGAAAAAAGAAAGGAATATTTACTAACCTAACAGAGCATGTTTGCATGTATATGCTTGATGAGTGTGTGGACAAACAAGTTAAACTGCTGTACATGTATCAACAATCATACACCCACAGCAAACATTAATAGGCATGAACCACACGCATACAACACTGTTTCTCTCTTCCATCTCATAAACTCTCTATTTCTCACTAACACACACACACACACACACACACACACACACACACACACACACACACACACACACACACACACACACACACACACATATACGCATACGCGCGCGCACACACACACACACACACACACATACACGCACACACACACACACACACACACACACACACACAGTGGCCACTGACAATTCTTCGGTCAACATGTCTGCCTCTGTTTGAGATCTCTGCATCAGCTCCTCCTGCCGTTCATCCGTCTGTTTCCTCAGTCGGTCCAACTGCAACGCATGCTGCATGTCATCCAACAGCCAGGGGCATCCCATGACCATGATGGTGGCAATGACCATGATGGCGATGATGACCATGATGTTGATGGAGACCATGGAGGTGACGTTCATGATGGGTATGACCACCGCCGTGGTCATGGTGGTTATAAAGGTGACGGTGACCATGGTAGTGATGATGAACACAGTGGTAACGGTGACCATGATGGTGGTGGGGGGGGTGATGGTGGCGAGATCAAAGACGTGCAAGGAGAAGAGCGGAAGAGGAAGGAAGAAGAATGAAAATCAAGAGTGACAAATGTTGTTGGTGTTAAACCACGACTACACAAATTTTAAATGCAATTAATAGCGAACTGCCAAGAAAATGCAGACAAACAAATCACAAGACAAAACATGACGCGTTTTGACCTCTTAGGTCTTCTTCAGGCAAGATACAAAACACTCAGGACAACGAAAATGAGACTGAATCAACAGCCACGTTGCGCTGAAGTGAATGAAGATAAGTGATTGTTTGTTCGTTCGTTTTGTTAGCCGAGTGTGTTGTATCTTGCCTGAAGAAGATCTAAGAGGTCGAAACGCATCATGTTTTGTCTTGTCATTTGTTTGCATTTTCTTGGTTTACCAAGATGGACATACCACACAGTTTAACAAAATGGACATACCCTCCAGTTTAACAAGATGGACATACCCCCAGTTTAACAAGATGGACATACCCCCCAGTTTACCAAGATGGACATACCCCCCAGTTTAAACAAGATGGACATACCCCCCAGTTTCACAAGATGGACATACCCCCCAGTTTAACAAGATGGACATACCCCCCAGTTTAACAAGATGGACATACCCCACAGTTTAACAAGATGGACATACCACACAGTTTACCAAGATGGACATACCACACAGTTTAACAAGATGGTCATACCACACAGTTTAACAAGATGGACATACCTCACAGTTTAACAAGATTGACATACCACACAATTTCACAAGACATACCTCATAGTTTAACAAAATGGACATACTACACAGTTTAACAAGATGCATATCCCAGCTTCACAAGGTCATAAGATAGTCACGTGACGCCACCCTACTCCCCCGCCTACGGAAGATGCCGAAGATTGTGTACTGTCCGTCATTCAACGAGGCCTGCGCGCAAGGCAACCCCAGGGAACCTTGGCGCTAGCGGGGAAGGTAGGGCGGGCATTAGAGTCTGACATGGTAAGTATACTTAGCCAAACAGGGAGTATAATACAAACTCCCCATTTTGGCGTCGTATACTATACCATGTCAGACCATAGCAGAATTTAAAGGAATAGGAGGAGGGGGCTGAGAGCGCCCTAATGGTTCCTGGGTTAACTGTTATGGCTGCATTGGCCGCCACAAATGAAACCCCTTTAGAACCATCAGCCCTGGTCATGCGGATGTCCCTTAGATAAAAGTTTATGAAAGGGTTCTCCGAACGCCAGTAGGCTGCCTCCAGGAGATGGCGCACGGGGACAGAGTGCTGGAACGCTGTGGACGTGGCAGCGCTCTGACCTCGGGCTCGAGGGGAAAGGGCTGGGAGGTCTTTGTGGGCCTGGGCATAGGCAGATTTGATAGTATTGGATAGCCACCTAGAAATCGAGCCCGCCGAGATGTCTTTCTTGCTGATGGGGTAGATGGAAATAAGGAGGCTTCTCTGAGAGGAACGCCTGGGGCGGGAACGCTCCCAGTAGTATCTGAGGCACCTAGAGGGACACAGGTCCCATGTCCCCGCCGCCTTCGCTGCCTAAGATATCCGCTAGGGAGCGGATAACCAGGGAAGGAGAGGACGTGCCTGGTTCCTGGTTCTTCGCTAAGAACCGGCAGGAACTTAAGCGAGACCGAGCCGTCTCTGTGAAAGGCAATGTCCCGAGGGTCACCACTGAGGGCATGAATCCCACTTCTTCTCCTGGCTGAGGCCAGGGAGAGAAGGAAGGTGGTCTTGAAGGAGAGAATGTCAAAGGGAATAGCGCGGAGGGGCTCGAAAGGGGGTTTTCTGAGGGAGTCAAGAACCAGAAAGAGAGGTCCCACATGGGAGCGCGCCTAGGGGACTGAGCTTCCCGTAGGGCCACCCCCCGAGATAGTTGTCTGAGAAGTCATTGTCGAATGATGGGCCGCCCAACTGACGGATGGTGGTGCATACGGCCGATCTGTAGCCCCAAATGGAACTAGCAGAGGGCTTTCGAGAGAGAGGACGAAAGATGGGATAGGAAATTGCCTATCTGGATGTTGGAGGGGAGGAGGTAGGGGACCGAGTTAGCCGTGCACCATGTGACCCATCTCTCCCATCGGTAATTGTAGAGGGACTCGGTGCTGGTCCTACGCGAGGCCAAGGCCAAGTCCCGTAATCACTGCGATGCCCCCGCTTCTGTCAGGGTATCTAGGACAGACCGGGGTCTGTCCGCGGGGGGGGAGGCGGGGACCGTGTGTCGCAATTTGGTTGGCATATCAGCCAAGCGTGTAGGCGAAGCATCTGGGGGGTGGAGTGAGGGAGGCCCGAGCGAGGTTGTCTGAGCAAGTCCCACCGAGGGGCTAGCTGGAGAGGGGGAACGTGAGTTAGGGACCTGAGGTCTGGGAACCACAACTGGGCCGGCCACCACGGGGTTATAAGGATGAGTTTGGGTCTCTCCAGCCTGGCCTTCCTGATCACTTTGTGAAGTATTGGGAAGGGGGAAAGGTGTACGCGATGATGAGTCCCGTCCAGGGGAGGGAGAGCGCATCGACTGCGTACGCTCGGAGATCCAGGACGGGAGAGACATACATGGGAAGGCGATGGTTGAAGCGGGTCGCCAAGAGGTCGACCATGGGCTTGAACCAGTGCTCCCATACTGTGGTTAGCGTCAGCTTGTTCAGGGTCCACTCTGTGTGCAGAAGGATCCCTGAGCGGCTGAGAGAGTCTGCCAGGATGTTGCGTGTCCCTGCTGTATGTCTCGCACGGAGGGTGGTTCCCCGTGCGTGGCACCAGCGAAGGAGGGCCTCTGTCCGTAGGAGAGGCCGATGGAGTGAGCCCCCCCCCCCCCCCCCCCCCCCCTTGTTGATGTAATGGGCTACCAACGTGTTGTCCGTGAGGAGGAGAACCAGTTGGGCGAGATTAGGTGTTGGAAGTGGAGGAAGGCCAGCCTGACCGCTTCTTCCATTCTAATATCTTGATGTGGAGGCGTGCCATCTGTGCGTCCCCACACCCCCGAGGCATGACTGTCCCCCAAGTGGGCCCCCCAGCCCGAGTTGGAGGCGTCCGTGTACAGTTTGAGGGACTGAGTTGGGAGAGAGATTGGAACGCCGGTGGTCAAAGTGGACGGATTGTCTTAAAAACAACGTCGTCGACAATTCGAACCTGTGCGGGGAGACCCCAATAGATTTCTAGTCTATCGCCTTAACCCACTCGGCGGCACGAAGACCCGTAGCCATTCGTCCGTGGCGCCAGAGAACCAGTGGCCGTGGGGAATGGTCAGGGCCCAGCGGTCCGAGGTCTGGGACCGCCGACGACGGAACTCCCCCTCTGCAGCTGGGGTTTGGGGACCCGACCTAGCGGATGAGGGCTGAAAAAGGGACTTCATCATCCCTAAGAGGCGAAAGAAGAGGTCCACTATCCCAGCGGACCTCTCTGGGGACGGGGCGACCTTCATGGCAATCGTGTCGAAACTCATGCCCAGGAAATAGAACCTCTGACTGGGGATGAGTTCGCATTTGAGGGGTTGGTTACAAAACCCAGGGTGGAACAGAGCCTGAGGAGGCGCGTGTGTGTGGGCTCAGCACTGAGCCCGCCCGGGAGGAGGCCAGGACAAGCCAGTCGTCGAGGTACACCAGGAGGCGCATGTCCTCCTCCTGTCTGGCTAGGGCGGCCATCTCCTTGACAACCTTCGTGAAGAGGAAGGGTGCCAGGGAGAGACCAAAGGGGAGCTTTGAACCGGACACCCGACCCTGCCAGACGAACCGGAGGTAACGTCTGTGAGCCGGGTAAAGGAGGATCTGGAAGTACGCATCCTTCAGATCTATATGGAGGTGGCCCAATCTAGGTGGTGGATGGAGTCCCTGATCTGGGGGGGGGGGGGAGAGAGGTCGAGGATGGGCCTCCATCTCCCCGAGGGTTTGGGGATCACGAACAGGTGGGAGTAAAACCCGGGGTTGGGCCTGGTGGCGGGGGTTTTCCTGTCCGTGCCCACCGCGGGTGTGTCCCCTAGTCACTGGAGAGGGCGTGCCTGTTGGCCGAACCGAAAATGGAGTTGCTGGCGAGGTTTCGATTTCGACCTCTGCGAATCTAGAGGGCGCTTAGCCGGCCCGGCGTTGGGAGATGGGGCTTGTCGGGGATACGGTGTGGGCCCGATGGACCTGGGGTAAGACCAATAGGGGGGCCTGGAGGGCGTGGCTGAGGCCGGGGGGGGGGCAAAGACGCCGCCTGCATGCGTTTCTCGACCGAAAGGGACATATCCGAGGTGGAGTACTCGCCAAAGTGCGAGTGATCCTGGCCCGGGACACACCGAGGGAAGCCTTGAGTGCCGGGGAGTGAAGAGCGTGAAAGCACCGCGTTTCTGGCCACTAGCAGGCAATAGAAGTGGCTTGTTGCTGCGCTGTCCGCCGCAGCCGACAAGTGATGCGATATCCTGTTGACTAGGTGTCGCATAAAGGGATCGCTGAATAAGCGAGATTCGTCCTCATGGTGTGGTTCGGAGGTATGTCCGAAGGCACTGGGACGGCGCCGTCATCCCCAGGCCAGAGTACCTCCGCCCTCTGCAAGAGCATGGTAAGGTAGGCATGCCCTGCAATGATGTGTAAGATGCCCATCCGGGCTACTCGGTCCCAGTCCTTTAATGCTTTAAAGGAGATGGTGCCCGAAGTAGGGGGGCCGGTTGGGCATCAGGCGACAATCAGACTGGGAGATGGCCCACTCCCTGGTCGCCGGATTGTCTGCAAAGAGGGAGGTCACTGGGTGCTTCCTGCGGGTCCCGAGGAGGGAGCCGAAGGGGGTCGCATTGGGCGCCGGGGGGGGAGGTCTTGACCCGGCGGGGGGGACGGCGTCTGCACCCCTGGCGCGGATTGCCGGACTCTCCCACAGCGAAGTGAGGGACTGAGGAGCGACGAGCCTGAGTTTGCGTTGGGCTGGGGGCGGCCCGACGATGTCAGGGAAGGCCAAGATATCGGCAGAGGGAGGGGCTTCCCTCGACTCCAAGTCCGTCGAAAAACGGTCAATGGTGCGGATATCGTAAAGGGATGAGAAGAGGTCCTCATCGTCGTCGTCCTCCGGGGTGTGGGGAGTCGAATTCCTGGGAAGGTAGGTCCTCCTCAGGGGCATCTGCGCGGGTGCGTGAGGGTCCCGCCCTCGTTGGGTGGGGGGGGGGGGGGGGGGGGGGGGGGGGGCCCCTCGTGGCTCTGTGCTCGGGCAGACGGGCTAGGGTGGGAGAGCCCGGACTGCCGATCGGACAGCGCCGAGGTGGGAGACCACCAAGGTCGACCCAGGTCTGTGAGATTGGGTGCCACAAGCGACCATATAGCTGTTCCGGTTGGGGAGTGGGTGTAAAAGTCACTGGTCTCTCTCGGGGGCATAGAGCCACTGGTCCCGGGGAGATAAGCGGGCTGTGGCGGCCCAGGGTACTGTGCAGGGACTCCCCGGGGACCGGGGTAACCTTGAGCAGCAGGGGGGGGGTAGTGTTCGACCATGGTATGTCGTCCCCCCCCCCCCAGGTGCGCTGGGACCCAGGGGAATAGGGCCGGTTACCCGTGGTCCCGCTGGTAGATCCTCCCCCCGGAGGACGGGACCGAGGACGTTGCCCAAAAGGGGGGGGGAGTAGTAGGTCGGACCCCCAGCGTCCTGAACCCCTAGGGGAACCTGCGACGGGCGACGCGGAGCGGGGTAGATCGGCCGTCCTTGTGTATGTTCACAACCGGTGGAGGCACTCGGGTGTTCCCATACGCCCAGTTATGGTCATGTGCATGGTCTTGCCATGACGTGGCCATAAAACTGCGTCCGGATAAACGGGACGCTCCTCGTGCAGGGGTGTTGGCTGCACCTGTGCACGGTGGGGAAGAGCGTCGTGAGACGGCGAGTCCAGATGGGGGGGGGGGGAGACGTGGACCCGCGCGTCTCATAAATGCGAGTGACGGGTGGAGGTTCCAGTCCAAAACCGTCACCCGTGCCTGTCCGCGCCTCGGCAAAGGTCCCCGGGGGCCGAGGGTCGCGTGACTGGGCATAGTAAACGGATGTCTGACTATGCGCCGGAAAGCTAGAAGGCAGGGTGGCTGGAGGAGAAGCGGAATCCCCGCTTGGATGCTTAGACTTGAGTGGATCCCTTAAGGGGGGCCTTGCCCTTTGATTTTGGGCAGGGTGAACGATAAGCATTTGGAAATAGCAGCCAATTGCCTAGTAGCTTTCGAACGCAACGGTCGTGCGTCCGGCGCGGGTAGAGGAGGGAAAGTCCCGCGTCCCCTTCGCGGGAAGGTCGTCTCCAACTACCGCGGCCGTCCGTTCTCCCGCGGGAAGAACGGTCTGCTCGGAGTTGGAACCAACTCGTTGGTCCTCCGGGAAAAGCGAGCGAACTCTGAACGTCAGAGCTGCTCGGCCCAACCGAGTCCTTCACCATTTTGGGCAATGGCGCCGAGCAAAACCGGAGCACACGATCGTTAACACGACGGACGGTCGATCGAGGAGGGTATACAGGTCGATCGACCGTGCGCACACAATAGCAATATAACACAATGGAAAATATAAAAGTAACAAGCTCGCACAGTGTCAGAAGAAAACGCAGTAGCGATGAACGATGAACGAAACCGTGCGTGAGCAACGGCAGTGGCGTGAACCAAAAGTGCTGAGTAACGCCACGTGTAACAGCAATGCCGAAGGGCGATGCGATCGCCACGCACACGAAGCCGATCGAAAAATGCGGCAATGAATGGGAGGGGTGTAAACAAGTGTAGGAAGCAAATTCCGAACGACAAACCCACGTGTAATAGCGTGGGCTAGAAAGCTGGTGCGACAAGGAATGAAGACCGGCGCAAAACAATGGCGACGACGAAACCGACCCGCGATCGTCGCAGATGAGATAGTGGAATCGTGGTACAAGTAACGGCGAGATAGAAATCGGAATTTAGGGGCGAAAAGGCCGTAAAGGCGAGTGAGAAATGCAAGGCCGATGGACAAAGGGAGGCAGAGAAAACGCGATGGACGTGGCGATGGAAAATGTTGATCAACCTCGAACCGGTTACGCAAATAGACAAGAACCGGGAGCACCACGATCGCGAGAAAATTTCCGTAAATAAGGTTTGCCGTAAATAAGGTTAGAATGCTAGCCCATCCGATAACCTCACACGTCACACGATATAAGCGGAAGCCACAGATAAATGAGTACAGAGTGCAAACACAGCAATCTTTACACAGTCAGGCCGAAGTTTTGTGGCAAATGCAGTCATAAGATAGTCACGTGACGCCCACCCTACTTCCGATTACGGAAGATGCCGAAGATCGTGTACTGTCCGTCATTCAACGAGGCCTGCGCGCAAGGCAACCCCAGGGAACCTTGGCGCTAGCGGGGGGAAGGTAGGGCGGGCATTAGAGTCTGACATGGTAAGTATACTTAGCCAAACAGGGAGTATAATACAAACTCCCCATTTTGGCGTCGTATACTATACCATGTCAGACCATAGCAGAATTTAAAGGAATAGGAGGAGGGCCGAGCGCCCTAATGGTTCCTGGGTTAAACTGTTATGGCTGCATTGGCCGCCACAAATGAAAACCCCTTAGAACCATCAGCCCTGGTCATGCGGATGTCCCTTAGATAAAAGTTTATGAAAGGGTTCTCCGAACGCCAGTAGGCTGCCTCCAGGAGATGGCACACGGGGACAGAGTGCTGGAACGCTGTGGACATGGCCAACGCTCTGACCTCGTGGGCTCGAGGGGAAAGGGCTGGGAGGTCTTTGTGGGCCTGGGCATAGGCAGATTTGATAGTATAGAATAGCCACCTAGAAATCGAGCCCGCCGAGATGTCTTTCTTGTTGTTGGGGTTGATGGAAATAAGGAGGCTTCTGAGAGGAACGCCTGGGGTGGGAACGCTCCCAGTAGTATCTGAGGCACCTAGAGGGTCATAGGTCCATGTCCCCGCTGCCTTCGCTGCCTAAGATATCCGCTAGGGAGCGGATAACCAGGGAAGGAGAGGTCGTGCCCGGTTCCTGGTTCTTCGCTAAGAACTCAGGCAGGAACTTAAGCGAGACCGATCCGTCTCTGAGAAAGGCGATGTCCCGAGGGTCACAACTGAGGACCTGAATCCCACTTCGCCCTCCTGGCTGAGGCCAGGGAGAGAAGGAAGGTGGTCTTGAAGGGGAGAATGACAAAGGGAAGCACGGAGGGGCTCGAAAGGGGGGTTTCTGAGGGAGTCAAGAACCAGAAAGAGGTCCCACATGGGAGCGCGCCTAGGGGACTGAGCTTCCCGTAGGGCCACCCCCCCCGAGATAGTTCTCTAAGGAGAAAGTTATTGTCGAATGATGGGCCGCCCAGCTGTCAGATGGTGGTGCCTACGGCCGATCTGTAGCCCCGAATGGAACTAGCAGAGAGCTTTCGAGAGGATGAAAGGTGGGATAGGAAATTGCCTATCTGGTGGGATAGGAACTTGCCTATGTGGATGTTGGAGGGGAGGAGGTAGGGGACCGAGTTAGCCGTGCACCACGTGACCCATCTCTCTCATCGCGGTGGTCGCAATTTGGCTGGCATAGAAGCCAAGCGTGTAGGCGAAGCATCTGGGGATTGGAGTGAGGGAGGCCCGAGCGAGGTTGTCTGAGTAGTCCCACCAAGGGGCTAGCTGGAGAGGGGGAACGTGAGTGAGGGACCTGAGGTCCGGGAACCACAACTGAGTCGGCCACCACGGGGTTATGAGGATGAGTTTTGGGTCTCTCCAGCCTGGCCTTCCTGATCACTTTGTGAAGTATGGGGAAGGGGGGAAAGGCGTAGGCGAGGAGTCCCGTCCAGGGGAGGGAGAGCGCATCGACCGCGTACGCTCGGGGGTCCGGGAGTGGAGAGACATACATGGGGAGTCGATGGTTGTACCGGGTCGCAAATAGGTCGACCATGGGCTTGAACCAGTGTTCCCAGACGGTGGTTAGTGTCAGCTTGTTCAGGGTCCACTCTGTGTGCAGAAGGGTCCCTGACCGGCTGAGAGTGTCTGCCAGGATGTTGCGTGTCCCCGCTATGTGTCTCGCACGGAGGGTGCTCCCCGTGCGTGGCACCAGCGAAGGAGGGCCTCTGTCCGTAGAGAGAGGCCGATGGAGTGAGCCCCCCCCCCCCCCCCCCTTGTTGATGTAATGGGCTACCGACGTGTTGTCCGTGAGGAGGAGAACCAGTCGGTGAGAGAGAGATGATGTTGGAAGTGGAGGAGGGCCAGCCTGACCGCTTCCAATTCTAATATGTTGATGTGGAGGCGAGCCATCTGTGCGTCCCACATCCCCGAGGCATGACTGTCCCCCAAGTGGGCCCCCCAGCCCGAGTTGGAGGCGTCTGTGTATAGTTCGAGGGACTGTGTTGGGAGAGAGATCGGAACGCCTTCGTGAAGAGGAAGGGTGCCAGGGAGAGGCCAAAGGGGAGAGCTTTGAACTGGAACACTCGAGCTTGCCAGACAAACCGAGGTAACGGGGGTAACGTCTGTGCGCCGGGTGAATAAGGATCTGGAAGTACGCATCTTTCAGATCTATGGAGGTAGCCCAATCTACGTGATGGATGGAGTCTCTGATCTGGGAGGGCGTGTCCATCTTGAACTAGGTATGTCTGAGGAACTTGTTGAGGGGAGAAAGGTCAAGGATGGGCCTCCATCCCACCGAAGGTTTGGGGATCACGAACAGGTGGGAGTAAAACCCGGGGGTGGGCTGGAAAACTTCGGTGATGGCCCCTTTCTGAGGAGTTCGAGGACTTCCAGGCGAAGGGCGTCCCGCCTGGGGTGGGGGGGGGGGGGCTGGGGGACGGAGGAGGAGAGCGCATGAGGGGAGGACGACGGTGAGCCCACGGTAGGCGAAACCCGTCCTGAAGAACCGACACTACCCAGGGGCTGAGGCCCATACGTCGCCACTGGCAGGCGGCCGGAGAGAGTTGCCCGCCAGGGGAGCCGATGGTCCAGATGGGGGGAAGGGGAAGAGTGGGCCGGTGCCTTGCTGGGCAGGTTGGGCCAGCTCCATGCGCACTACGGGAGTGTCCTCCAGTCAGTCACCGGCGGGGCCGTGCTTGCTGGCCAAACCAAAAATTTTGGCGAGGTTTAGGTTTAGGCCTCTGTGAGTTAAGTGGCCGCTTGGGGGGCCTGGAAAGGCGTGGCTGAGGCCGGGGGGCAAAGGACGCCGCCTGCTTGCGTTCCTCGAGCGAGAGAGACATAGCCGAGGTGGAGTGCTCGCCAAAGAGCGAGTGATCCTGGCCCGGGACACATCGTAGGGATGCCCTGAGTGCCGGGGAGAGTGAGGAGCGTGCAAGCACCGCGTCTCTAGCCACTAGCAGACAATTAAAATGGCTTGTTGCTGCGCTGTCCGCCGCAGCCGCCAAGTGATGCGATATCCTGTTAACTAGGTGTCGCATAAAGGGGGTCGCTGAATAGCGAGGTTCGTCCTGGTGTGGTTTCGGAGTTTGTATCCGAAGGCACTGGGACGGCGCCGTCATCCCCAGGCCAGAGTACCTCCGCCCTGCAAGCAGCTAAGGTAGGCATGCCCTGCAGTGGTGTGTAAGATGCCCATCCGGGCTACTCGGTCCCAGTCCTTTAGCGCTTAAAGGGGATGGTGGCCGATTGGGGTATCAGGCGACAATCTGATTGGGAGATGGCCCACTCCCTGGTAACCGGATTGTCGGCAAAGAGGGAGGCAACTGGGGGGTGCTTCCTGTGGGTCCCAAGTAGGGCGCCGAAGGGGGCCGCATTGGGTGCCGGGGGCAGGTCTTGACCCGGCGTGGGGGGACGCGTCTGCACCCCTGGCGCGTTTTGCCGGACTCTCCCACAGCGAAGTGAGTGACTGAGGTGCGACAATTCTGAGTCTGGAGTATTGGGCTGGGGGCAGCCCAACGATCTCAGGGAAGGCCAAGATCGGCAGAGGGAGGGGCGTCCCTCGACACGAAGTCCGGTCGAAAACCGTTCAATGGTGTGGATGTCATAAAGGGATGAGAAGAAGTCCTCATCGTAGTCGTCCTCAGGCTGTGGGGAGTCAAGTTCCTGGGAAGGAGGGTCTTCCTCAGGGGGCAACTGCGCGGTGTGCGCGAGGGTCCCGCCCTGGTAGGGTGGTGGCGGGGGGGGGGGGGATGGGCGGGACCCCTCGTGGCTCTATGCTCGGCAGACGGGCTGGGGTGGGAGAGCCCGGACTGCCGATCGGACAGCGCCCGAGGTGGGAGACCCAGGTCGACCCAAGTCTGCGAGGTTGGGTGCCACAATCGACCAAATTGTTGTTCAGGTTGGGTGTGTGTATTGAGCCACTGGTCCCTCTCGGGGGCATAGAGCCACTGGTCCCCGGGGAGATAAGCGGGCTGTGGCGGCGGCCCAGAGTACTGTGCAGGGACTCGCCGGGGACCGGGGTAACCTTGGGCAGCAGGGGGGGAATAGTAATCGACCCTGGTATGTGGTTTCCCCCCGGGAGCGTGCCGGGGTCCCAGTGGAATGGGGACAGGTTACCCGTGGTCCCGCTGGTAGATCCTCCCCCCGAGGAACGGGACCGAGGACGTTGCCCAAATGGGGGCCGAGTAGGTCGGACCCCGAACGTCCTGAACCCCTAGGGGAACCTGCGACGGGCGAGCGGGGTTGGTCGGCCGTCTTGTGTATGTTCACAACCGGTGGATGCACTCGGTGTTCCCATACGCCCAGAGTTATGGACATGTGCATGGTCGTGCCAAGACGTGGCCATAAAAACTGCGTCCGGAGATAACTGGACGCTCCTCGTGCAGGGGTGTTGGCTGCACCTGTGCACGGTGGGGGAGAGCGTCGTGAGACGGCGAGTCCGGATGGGGGGAAGAAGTGGACCCCGCGCGTCCCATAAGTGCGAGTGACGGGTGGGGGTTCCAGCCCAAGGGCCGTCACCCGTGCCTGTCCGCGGCCCGGCAAAGGTCCCCGGGGGCCGGGGGGTCGCGTGACTCGGCATAGTAAGTGGATGTCTGACTATGCGCAGGAAAGCTAGAAGGCAGGGTGGCTGGGGGAGAAGCGGAATCCCGCTCGGATTTCTTGGCTAGACGGGGTCCCTTAAGGGGGGCCTTGCCCTAGATTTCCTGGGCAGGTTGAACGAAAGGCACTTAGAAATCGCAGCGCCGGTTGCCTTCTAGCTTTCGAACGCAACGGTCGTGCGTCCGTCGGTCGGGTAGAGGAGGGAGACTCCCGCGTCCCCTCCGCGGGAGGGACGTCTCCGTCTACCGCGGCCGGCCGTTCTCCCAAGGAGAGGACGGTTCGCTCGGGGTTGGAACCAACTCGTGGGTCCTCCGGGAATGTGAGCGAACTCTGAACGTCAGAGTTATTGCTCGACCCAGCCGAGTCCTTCACCATATTGGGCGATGGCGCCGAGCGAAACCGAGCACACGATCGTAAACGGGAGACACGACGGTCGATCGAGGAGGATAACCAAGTCGACCGATCGATCGATCGTGCGCACACAATAAAATAAAAATGTAAACAACGCACACAATGGAATATACAGGTAAACAAGTCCGTACAGGGACACAAAGCGCAGCAGAAATGAGCGAAACAGTGCGTGAGAAGCGACCCGTGGCGTGGGCCCAAAGTGCTGAGTAACGCCACGTGTAAATACACAATGACGCCGGTCGATCGCGATCGTTAAGGACACGAAGGCGAGCGAGAATTGTGACAACTGAAAGAAAGGGGTGCAAACCAATAGGAAGCAAATTCAGGGCGAAAAAAAACCACGTAAAATACCGAGGGTTAGAAGTTGGTGCACAAGAGAGGGAGACCGGCGCAAAAAAAGATGGCGACGAGACCGGCTCACGATCGTCGCGCGGGAGGTTGTGAAAACCGGAGCACACGATCGTAACACGACGGGTCGATCGAGGAGGGTATACAGGTCGATCGACCGTGCGCACACAATAGCAATATAACACAATGGAAATATAAAAGTAAACAAGCTCGCACAGTGACAGAAACGCAGTAGCGATGAACGAAACCGTGCGTGGGCAACGACAGTGGCGTGAACCAAAAGTGCTGAGTAACGCCACGTGTAACAGCAATGCCGAAGGGCGATGCGATCGCCACGCACACGACGCCGATCGAAAATGTGGCAATGAATGGGAGGGGTGTAAACAAATGTAGGAAGCAATTTCGAACGACAAACCACGTGTAATTGCGTGGGCTAGAAAGCTGGTGCGACAAGGAATGGAGACTGGCGCAAAACAAGATGGCGACGAAACCGACCCGCGATCGTCGCAGATGAGATAGTGGAATCGTGATACAAGTAACGGCGAGATTAGAAATCGGAATTTAGGGGCAAAAGGCCGTAAAGGCGAGTGAGAATGCAAGGCCGATGGACAAAGGGAGGCCGAGAAAACGCGAGGGACGTGGCGATGGAAAAATGCCGATCAACCTCGAACCGGTTACGCAAATAGACAAGAACCGGGAGCACCACGATCGCGAGAAAATTTCAGCGAATAAGGTTAGAATGCTAGCCCATCCGATAACCTCACACGTCAAGATATAAGCGGAAGCCACAGATAAATGAGTACAGAGTGCAAACACAGCAATCTTTACACAAAGGCAAAGTATAGGCGAGACAGAGCACAAGACTTATCTTGCTTGGGCGACAGGCCGAAGTAGAATGACGGACAGTACACGATCTTCGGCATCTTCCGTAATCGGAAGTAGGGTGGGCGTCACGTGACTATCGGACCTATCAAAGAATGTAATATGGATCGATGGACCTATCAAAGAACATAACAGGATGGATGGACCTATCAAAGAATGTAATAGGTTGGATGGACCTATCAAAGAATGTAACAGGGATGGATGGACCTATCAAAGAATGTAACAGGGATGGATGGACCTATCAAAGAATGTAACAGGGATGGATGGATCTATCAAAGAACATAATAGGATGGATGGACCTATCAAAGAATGTAACAGGGATGGATGGATCTATCAAAGAACATAATAGGATGGATGGACCTATCAAAGAATGTAACAGGGATGGATGGACCTATCAAAGAATGTAACAGGGATGGATGGACCTATCAAAGAATGTAACAGGGATGATGGACCTATCAAAGAATGTAACAGGGATGGATGGACCTACCAAGCAGTCTAGAATGAATGAACATACTACAAAGTTTACAAGAGAGGGGATATACTACACACTTCAACAGGGATGGATATACTAACAACAAAGTTCAACAAGGATGAACATACTACAAACCTTTACAGGGATGAACATACTACAGTTTAACAGGGACGGACATACCACACAGTTCAACAGGGATGGACATACCACACATTTTAACAGGGATGGACATACCATACAGTTTAAAAGGGATGGCCATACCACACACTTTAACTGGGAGAACCAGATCACACAGTTTAACTGGGATGGCTGTACCACACAGTCTAACTGGGATGGCTGTACCACACAGTCTAACTGGGATGGCTGTACCACACAGTCTAACTGGGATGGCTGTACCACACAGTTTAAAGGGAATGGCCATACTACACATTTTAACCGGGATGGCCATACCAAAAGGTTTAAGGTGGATGGCCATACCACACAGTTTAAGGTGGATAGCCATACCACTCAGTTTAACGAAGATGGCCATACCACTGAGTTTAACGGAGATGGACATATCACACAGTTTAACAGGGATGGCCACACCAAACAGTTTAACAGAGATGGACATATCACACAGTTTAAATGGGGATGGCCATACCACACAGTTTAAACGGGGATGGCCACACCAGTTTAACAGATGGACATATCACACAGTTTGATGGGGATGGCCATACCACACAGTTTAACGGGGATGGCCACACCAGTTTAACAGATGGACATATCACACAGTTTAATGGGGATGGCCATATCACACAGGTTAACAGGGGATGCCACACCAAACAGTTTAATGGAGATGGACATATCACACAGTTTGATGGGGATGGCCATACCACACAGTTGAACAGGGATGGCCACACCAAACAGTTTAATGGAGATGGACATATCACACAGTTTTAATGGGGATGGCCATACCACACAGTTTAACGGGGATGGACGTTTCATACAGTTTCACTGGGATTAGACACGGAGGGACAAAGTTAAACAGATACAGACGTACTATGATGTACCATACAGTTTGACAGGGATGGCTGAAACACATAACTGAACGGGGGGGGGGGGGGGGCAATTCTACACTCTGATTGGGTTGGATATACCACACAGCTACACAGGGATGGACACATCACACTATTACAGGGATGGCACATCAGTTTGAATGGAATGAACACACAAGAATTATATGCTGTTTGCATGGAAATAACACATGTTCAAGTGTATGAGAAGCAGATTCAAAATCAGAAATTCTTAACCTTAAATCAGAAACAAACATGCTGATCTACTGTGCCCATGTCCAAATCATCAATATACATATGCACACACACACACACACACACACACACACACACACACACACACACACACACTCTCTCTCTCTCTCTCTCTCTCTCTCACGCAAAATGCATGAAATCACATAAAAACACACAGTACATGTACTCGGTAAACTGCATGGAAACAATCCATCCACAAAACATCCTAACCCTCCAGAGTGTTCTCTCTTAAACACCAAATTAAAACATTCCTAACACACTCTATGAGGGGCTCACCTCATTCACACCAACACAAGGCATCCTAACCCACCTTATGAGGGCTCACCTCATTCACACAAACACAAGACATCCTAACCCACTCTATGAGGGGCTCACCTCATTCACCAACACAAAAAACATCCTAACCCCACTCTATGAGGGGCTCACCTCATTCACACAAACACAAGACATCATAACCCGCCTTATGAGGGCTCACCTCATTCACACCAAGACAATCCCCAAGACATCCCACCCCTGAGGATCGCTCACCTCCTTCTTGATCTCCTCCAGCTTGATGTCCTGAGTCTGCCTCTCTGCCTGCGAACTCAACAGCTCCTGCTGTACGCGATCCCTGTCTGCTGCCGCTTTGTCCCTGTCCGCCTTGAGGTCGTCACGCTGCTTCTCCACCTGGGCCACAGTTAGTATCCTTTTTCAGGGGCTCACTTTATATACTAACAGGGGTATACCTGTAGTCAGTATACTCATTCAGAAGCTCACTTCACTTACGAACAGGGGTATATCCATAGTCAGTATCCTCATTCAGGGGCTCACTTCACTTACAAACAGGGGTATATCCATAGTCGGTATCCTCATTCAGGGGCTCACTTCACTTACAAACAGGGGTATATCCATAGTTGGTATCCTCATTCAGGGGCTCACTTCACTTATAAAACAGGTGTGTACCACACACTGAAATCAAAAAAAACATGTTGAGGCAAACAGAGATTCTGAAAAAGGAAAATTCTCCGAGTTTAAATGGATAAAAGATAAGCTCCATGGAAAATCACCATGGCTGGCTGTTTTGATGGAGGGGGGTGAGGTTGGGAGTAGAGGTGCCAAGTGCTCCGATAAAGTGTCAAAGTCAGGATCTCAGGGTAGCAACAGCTACGCTGGCACCCACCAGTTATACATCTCCATCGATGTCACTGTCGTAAAGAGGGCTTATACTGCATACACCAACAATAAATCTGCCACTTTATATCAAAAAGAAAAAACACCAACAATAAATCTGCCACTTTATATCAAAAAGAAAAGCAGAAATATGTCATGACCCTTCCATCCATGTTAAACCACTATTTCACAGGCCTGAAGTCCTCCACAGTGACAAGTGACAAGCCAGTGTTTATGTTATCTGCTCACTTGCTGTGACTGGCAAGCTATGCAGTGCATGGTAGTAGTCCCACCAAAGAACCGCTAAAAATAACTTGGGATCAGTGGTGAGTTAGAGTATACTGTCATGTCAAAACTTTTCAACACTAACTGCACCCAGATACAAAAAAACAAAAAAATCAAAAAAATCAGAATCGTACAAAAACCATGTGAATCCATTGTGAACAACAGAATGTGCATCCAGATGCGCAAGTCCACAGCTAAGAGGTGTCTTCTCTCTGACCCCCCCCCCCCCCCCCCCCCCCCCCCCCCCACACCTCAGTGGCATCACTCCATCCCACTCCTTCCTATCACGCCTTACACAGCCACACAAAGGCCCATTCTGCAGCATCCTCAGTCGTCTCATTTTCTGAGCACCCCTCTCTGGCATCGCTCTTCTCCATGTCTTCCTGCCACACCTTCAGACAAGCCGCATCAAGTACCATCCTGTCACAGCCTCAGACTTGTTTCTTTTCTGTGCTTCCGAACCCCCCATCTCCTAATCACTCAGAAGTATCAATAACACCCCACCCACCCACCCCTTCAACGCGCGGTGACAGCCCTGATGTGGCCCTGTGCAGTCTGCTGGGCTATAAGCAACATTACCTTACCTTACCTTACCCCCTCTCCTCTCTGCCACACTTCACACAACCTATCATATCATCAGAGTTGTCTTATTTTCTATTCTACTCCCCCCATCCCCTCCTCCCCCGTGTCCTTCCTGCCACACTTGACAGAGCCACACAACAGCACAACCTATCATACAGTCATGTTGCCTACCAAGCCCCCCTCCCCCGTAACAACCTGCACGCCCACGCACCTCCTGCCTGGCACGCTGCAGTCGGTCTTTTTTTCCGCCTGCAGATCGTCGATCTGTTCCTGCAACGCCGTCTGGTGGCGCGTGGTGTCCTGGCTCTGCGACTGCACCTTGGTCAGCTCCACGCGGGCCTGGATCAGCTCCGTGTTGACTGCATCCCGCTCCCCCTCCACCCGCTTCACCGACTTCTCTGCCTTCTCCTTCTCATACTGACAGGACAACCGCGTCAACAAGGACATGGGTAGAACTTTGGGTTAACATGGATACACAGGAGCGCACAGAGCTACAACGTACAGGTATACACACACACACACGCATATTCACACTCACATTTTAAATGTTACTGTGTCTCAAGTCCAACTCTCTCTCTCTCTTTCTCTCTCTCCCTCTCTCTCTCTCGATCTCTCTCTCTCTCCAGAACTGTTTACCCACTCTAGCCAGAGTGGAAAGCAAACAGGCAAACTGGTCATCTCTCACTTACACACACACACACACACACACACACACACACACACACACACCTACCTTCATGGCCTCCAACTCCAGGGTAATTTGTCCAGGTACTCTTTGTGGGCCTGTGTCTGCAGCTGCTGCTTGCTGGCCTCCTCTCTCTCCCCCTGCAGTTTCTTCTTCAGCTCCTCAATCTCCGCCTCCCTCCTCCCTACCTCTGCCTTTCTCTCCTCCTCCCCCTCCTCCATCACCCGGCTCAGTTTGCTGCGCGACTTCTCTACCTCCGTTTGCTGCACGCACAGATGATCAGGTCTCCTCTGATGCTACGATTTCACAGTTCATATATTACTCCCAGTTCAATGGTGTTCATAGCCGACTGATATTTTGAAACAGTTCACAGCTCACTGACAATCTGAGAGAGTTCACACTTACTTAACGTTCTGACCGAGTTCATAGCTTGCAACATGTTTGACAGAGTTCATCATTATTTCAGTTTTGACAGAGTTCAACGGTTACTACTTAACATAGTTCATTTGTAATTAAATTTTGGAACGAGCTCACATGTAATTAAAGATCTGATAGTGTTGATGCATTACTACAATTCTGATGAAGTTCACAGTTTATCACAATTTTGACAACACTGAATGAAGCTACAATCAGGACAAAGTTCAAAGGTTATTGAAGATTTCATATTTCATCTGTTGCATCAGTTTTGACAAAGTGGTACGTGTCCTGAGTTCATGTAGTGCAATGCTAACCCCAGCAAAGTATGCATGGAGGCACAACCAACTACAAAGAGGATTAAAAGACAAGAGAGAGGAGAGAGAGAGTGTAGAAGACAAAATATGCAAATACAGACTGGCAAACAAACACAGACACACGCAGATAAAGACAGACACAACGAGGGGGAGAAACAGAGAAAGAAAGACAAGACGCAGACAGGGACTGACAAGTCAGTTAGTAAGCTGACCAACAATTATCCGACTTGGTTTCACACAATTTTATACAAAGAAGGGAAAGGAAAGGAAAGGATGTGCTCACCGATTCCTCCAGTTGGCTTTGCAATGCTCTGAGTTGATCTTCCAATTTATTACAAGTTGGTTCTTTTCTTCTGTCTGTACACGTTGTTGCTCCTCCACTGTCTCCTTAAGCTTTGCTATTTGCTGAGAAGAGTTCGACAAGTCGTTTTGTAGTTCCTCGATTCTTCTGCAAGAATCAGTCAGCCATGAATGTCAGTCGGTGACCAAGCCTGCTCATACACTCCAAGAAATTTGTTTCTTTGCTCTTTTCTCCTTTCTTCGTTCAGGAGTTTTGTTTCACCTTATCTTTTGCACTATAACAATCAACAGTTCATTCTACAGCTTTGTTTTACCTATCTTTTTCACAATACAAATCGTTTGGTCTCGAGTTTTGTTTCACCTTATCTTTTGTTTCTATAACAATCAATAGTTAGTTCTAGAGCTCTGTTTCACCTTCTCTTTTGTTTACCATAACAAACAACTGTTCTAGAGTCCTGTTTCACCTTATCTTTTTTTTTCTACTATAACAATCAAACCTTTACCATCTTTCCTTTACTCATTATAATTACCTTCTCAATTTGATTATGCAACAACACCAAAAGCAAATGGCATGTATGTTGTTTTTATTTGCATGTTCACAATCTCTCAGCCTGTCACTCTACCTCTCTACAGCCACATCACAACCACCAAATGCCATCAAGACACTACTTAGCGCCAAACTGAAGATCAGTTATACCTGTACCACAGACACTGTCACACTGACCGAAATTAATGAAAACCACAAACAGCACAAAACAGCCACTCTCTCTCCATCCATTTAACATATTCCAACTGCACAGGTCTACACCAACGAATTGAAGCTCAGTGACAAAGCCACCATTTAACTCACGGAACAAAATGCCCCACAGTCACACAGTCTGTGTTTCCTGTCTCACACTGGCACAGCACACACGCACGCGCACACACACATACACACAAACACACACACACACACACACAATCTCTGACCACCAAACCAATTAAAAACCAAAATCAAAATCAAAAGAAATGCATGTACAGTACATCAACACAAAAATCATACAAAATCAACCTCCCTCTCTCTCATACACACACGCACTTATTCATGACCATACTTTCATTCACAAATGCTTCATTCATATATCAGACCCTGTGTATCCAGAATGTATTGCAAAAAGGCAAGTTTCTTCACTGAACAATGTCTTCACAGACACCCTGGGTCTTCTCCCCTGACGAGGATGACTGGCGAAGGTGTTAGACGTGACCATGTGAACACTGGTCAGTGTCTTCACAGACACCCTGAGTCTTCTCCCCTGACGAGGATGACTGGCGAAGGTGCTGGATCTGACCATGCAGGCACTGGTCAGTGTCTTCACAGACACCCCGAGTCTTCTCCCCTGACGAGGATGACTGGTGAAGGTGTTAGACCTGACCATGCAGACACTTGTCAGTGTCTTCACAGACACCCCGAGTCTTCTCCTCTGACAGGATGACTGGTAAAGGTGTTACACCTGGCCACGCAGACACTCGTCAGTGTCTTCACAGACACACCCCGAGTCTTCTCCCCACAAGGATGACTGGTGAAGGTGTTAGACCTGACCATGCAGACACTGGTCGGTGTCATCACACACACCCTGAGTCTTCTCCCCTGACAAGGATGACTGGTAAAGGTGTTACCCTGACCATGCAGACACTCGCCAGTGTCTTCACAGACACCCCCCTGAGTCTTCTCCCCTGATGAGGATGACTGGTGAAGGTGTTAGACCTGACCATGTGACTGGTCAGCGTCATCACAGACACCATAAGTCTTCTCCCCTGAAGAGGATGACTGGTAAAGGTGTTAGACCTGACCATGTGAACACTGGTCAGCGTCATCACAAACACCCCGAGTCTTCTCCCCTGAAGAGGATGACTAGTTAAGGTGTTAGACCATGACCATGTGGACACTGGTCAGCTTCATCACAAACACCCTGAGTCTTCTCCCCTGAAGAAAATGACTGGTGAAGGTGTTAGACCTGACCATGTGGACACTGACAGGATTTCTGGTGATGTCAAACAAGACAGCAATCGGAAACCCACCCTCATAAGACCTGGGAATACCCCATTTTGATGAAGCTTGTCAGGGGTCAATGAATTCAGGGTATCGCTGTTACAGTCTATAAAGTGCATTGTAAGGATCTGGATGAACAGGTTCTGATATATGCACCCACACATGAATGCGCACACCAACATACAGGTGCACATACACACCCTCATTCTTTCTCTTCTCTGTGAGTCTCTCTCACTCTTTCTCTGACTCGCATGCACATATGTATGTACACTCCAACTTATACTCATGCACATGTACACACTTGCATGAACACACACACACACACACACACACACACACACACACACACACACACACATTCATCAACATAAAACCATATCAATAATAAATCACAACCAAAGCATTCCAAGTTATACTGTTAGGTTAATACTGCAAAACAAAATTCAAACCTTTGCTGTCAACCCTGACCTTTCATTGAAAAAGAAAAATACAAAAACATTCAACAAAAGAAGAAAGGTTGAAAAGAAGCAATAGCAACCACAGTCTGTTAATAAGAATTAACCAAACAAGATGCACAAGCCATTCACAGCAAACAGAGAGAAGGTTGATGGGGGAAAAAAAAAAAAGTAGACAGAGGTAACCATATAACCCAGCACCACCACCACCCCTACCTCCATCTCCCTTCTCCAGCTCCCAATGTGCTACCAGGACTCCCTTGGGAGCTGCATTTATAAGCAGGACAGGGTAAGGTGGAAGCAAAGGGGGGGAGGGGGGGGGGGGGGGGGGGGGGCCCAGAGGGGAGGGGGACAGAGCAGCAAGCAGAAGTAACAATGCAGAGGGAGAGAAGTGGGTGGATTGGGGGGGGGGGGGGGGGGGGGGGGGGGGGAGTGGAGGTGATAGTGAAGAAGGGAGGAGGTAGGCAGAGAGACACTCCCAAGTTTCTAACATTCTGGAAACAGAGCCACAGTGAGGTGTGTCCATCGTATTGACATTCATGATGCTGAGAGACTGACAGAAGAACCCATTTCACACACACAGGAGACAACCTCTCTTTACTTCAAACCGGCCTGGCAAAGGCGAACTACATCATCATTGGTAACATAATGGAAAGATGTATTCACATAGAGAATTTGTTAACTCATTAATGCATCTTATTCAAATCTTCGTTAGTGTTCTGAACCAAAACTCGACAAAGCTGAAAACTGGATGTTTTGTTTGACTCGCATTAAACCATGACTGCAATGAATCAACGAATTAAAGTGTGTTTTAACAAGTATTCTAGAACCCAAGAAAATCATCCCCCCCCCCCCCCCCCCCCCCCCCCCCCCCCCCCCCCCCCCCCCCACCCCCCCCCCCCCCCCCCCAATGTTTTCTCAGCAATGTCTCTCACGCACCTAGGTCTTTCATCTTGAAACCTGTCTTTAAAGAGTGTTCTTCCGAAATATAATATTAAATATACCACTATACCCAAAAAGATCAAAGAAATGTCATTCAGTCTCTGTAATATTTGATGATGATCCTTCTTTCTGCCCTTTCATGCTCAAGTTTCGATCTTTAATCATATATTTCTCCAAATCATTTAATTCTTTTTTCAAACAAAAAAAAATTCAACAATGCTTTGTTCGCCTTGTTTACTCAACAAGTGAGCTTAAAACACACTACACACTCAGATCCAAACAGTCTCTTTTCTTCAGGGTTCACACCTATCCTCCAGTCCCATCATCCACAGTGTTCCCTTGTTCATTCATCATGCTGTTGTTTGCAGGTTTGGCCAGTACGACTATCAGTCCGACAGACATCACACAACACACACCACACACTGGCATCCCACTGCTCAATGAAGCACTCCTCTGGGCTTGAGGGCCTGGCCCACACAGGGTCCATCATCATCATGTCAGCAATATACGCTGACGTCAGCTTCTCAGCAAAGCATTTCCAATCTGGCTCATACAAAAACTGGCCTTCGCACCTCATGATTGCACAGTAATGGTCAAAGCAGCCAATATATGTCATGGTCAACTTCTCCACTAAGCATTCCCATTCCTCACGTGTATAGCTGCACACACATCTCTACGACTGACAGCAACTGCCCAACAGCTAGACATGTTAATTTCTCTGCCTGGCATTTCCATTCCGGCATTTCCATTCTGGGCTCGTATAACTGCCCACAGCCTTTCATGGACTGACCGTAACAGTCAGTGAGCAAGATACATTTCCATCCACCTCTCCACTAAGCATTCCCGTTCTGAGCACCTAGGCCTGGCCTACAGACTGACGCCAGCTAGTGAGTCATGCTGACAGCAAGGAGTACCTCTCCGCACAGCCAACACCCTGCTAGGTCAGCTTAAACCTCTGAAACATGGTCCACACAAACACCACCCTCGCAATGCATGACGACATTACTACAACAGAACACCCCAAACCTTGATTGACTGATCCCCATTCTTTACTTATACCTAAGTGAGAAATCATGGTATGCTACCTTGCACAAGCGTACATAAGAATCTATACATTCTGTATATTACGTCACGGTTTTATGCAGCCAAATCTTGCTTATAATTTTTTTTTTTTTTTTTTAAAGCTTTGATAGTTTTAATCAAGCTCACAGCAGCATCACACACTTCATACATTAATTCTACCGAAACAAAAGCCAACACTTTTCCAATGCATACACCTAACAGATTTTATCTTAGCATTTGAACAATGCTTCTACTGTATGTCAATAAGCAAAAACAGAATTCATGCTAACCTTTACTCAGCGACCCAATGTTGCCACCAAACTTCTCATAAACCATACTGATTTCTCTCTGAATAATTAACACTAATAAAATTCTGCATTTTCCTTTTTCCTTTCCTTTTCTTTTTCAATGTTCATCTTCCTATAACAGCCCTTTTTTCAGAGACAGAAAAGATGATGTCATCTCAGCTTAATTAAATCCCTACAGAATGTGTGAGTCAACAGATGTCTTTTGCACAACACCCATATCCTTGTTCCCTCTCCTCTGGTCTCCAAGTTGTGCCACATTCAAGAGAATAAAAAATAGAACAGGTCTAAACTGACAAAAGTTCTGAGAAACAGTACAGATCTGAACAGATGAAAAAAACGGAACAATTCTTATGTACAGATCAGCGACAGAACAGTTCTGAACAGACAAGAGACAGAGAACAGTTCTGATCAGACAACAGACACAGCACAGTTCTGAACAGACAAGAGTAACGTAACAGATCTGAACATAAAAGATAAACAGAAAAATTCTTCTGAAAGATAAGAGAAACCCAACAGATCACAGATCTTAGACAACTGTCAAGAAAAACAGTACAATTCTGAAAAGACGAGAGGAGACGAAGAGTTCTGAACAGACGGGAGAAACAGAACAGAACAGTTCTGACTACACAAGACAAACACACCAGAAACATTTCCTGTCACAGAACAGCCCTGACATAACATTATGGACCACACATTACCCTCATCACATTACCTGTCACAGAACAGCCCTGCAGTAATATTATGGACCACACATTACCCTCATCACATTACCTGTCACAGAACAGCCCTGCAGTAACATTATGGACCACACATTACCCTCATCACATTACCTGTCACAGAACAGCCCTGACATAACATTATGGACCACACATTACCCTCATCACATTACCTGTCACAGAACAGCCCTGCAGTAACATTATGGACCACACATTACCCTCATCACATTACCTGTCACAGAACAGCCCTGCAGTAATATTATGGACCACACATTACCCTCATCACATTTACCTGTCACAGAACAGCCCTGACATAACATTATGGACCACACATTACCCTCATCACATTACCTGTCACAGAACAGCCCCTGCAGTAACATTATGGACCACACATTACCCTCATCACATTACCTGTCACAGAACAGCCCCTGCAGTAATATTATGGACCACACATTACCCTCATCACATTACCTGTCACAGAACAACCCTAACACATTATGGACCACAAATTACCCTAACCACATACCTACCTCACAGAACAGCCCGGACACACTCATGGACCACACATTACCCTCATCCCATTACCTTTCACAGAACAGCCCTATCACAACATTATGGACCACACATTACCCTCATCCCATTACCTTTCACAGAACAGCCCTATCACAACATTATGGACCACACATTACCCTAATCACATTGCCTACCTCACAGAACAGTGCTGAAGAAACATTATGGACCACACATTACCCTCATCCACGACCTGTCACAAATGACTCGCAACAATTTTGTCCCATGAGACTCCCATAATACTACCTGACACACACGTAACATTTCGTACATTGCACAGCCTACATGACATTAAGTGCCCCACGACTTACAGTGCATGCCACAAACCACTCCAGCATTATGCAACATCCACACAATGTGTTCCACAACACTCACAACACTAGGTGACACACATACAACTCTGGCAACGTCTTGTGCCACCCCCATGACCCTCGTAATATCATGTGTCTTCCATGCCTCTTAGAATGTTAATGTGACATACAAATGATTTTTCACTGGACAGACCACACAGGACTCTTGATCACATGGCACACTACCGTAACTGTCAGAAATAAGCACTCTGAACATCAACATTCAGTGTTTCAGGTATGGTACATACAAAGCGCTAAATCATCAATAAAACTCCGCTGTATTCTAAACTCAAGAACAATACAAAGAGCAGAATAGAAAACAACAGACGAAACAAACTACATTTAGCTTGAAAACACTTGTGCTAATGTGTCAAGACTACAAAGACAGACTAACACCCACACCAAACAACGCACACAAAACAGCACAGACCCAAGCTTCACAGAAAAAGAAAAGTCATCGTTCAATGAACTGATTCCCAACAGGTTATCAACCAGTATCAACATACACTGCCCACAGCATGACAGAAACTAACTCCCTACAGGAAAAAAAAATGTAACTATATTACTTAACACACTAAATCAACTATAAACAAACCACTGGCACACCAGGCGAGAGTAGGAAAGCGGATAGGGAAGAAGATGGAAGTAAAATGTAGAATACACACACACACACCCCACAAGCACTGGTCTGCTTCTTTCCCACACTGTGACAGACCAGGGCCAGTCCCTGACACCACCCTTCAAGGTTGTCCACCAGCACACTGATCAATCAACATTATGGCTCGTCCCACACACTCCACAACATTCCCATCAATTCATGCATTCCAAATCGCTATAAGTGGGATGAAAGAACATTCCAGAAAAATCAAGCAAATAACGTGACTCAAAAACAGATAACTAAAGCACAGGAAATCAAGTGAAAGATAAAAAAACAGTACAAGATATAAACCATCATGCAAAGCCACAGATAGAACAGACTAGCCAAAGCAAGCCACCAAGCTCAAATCAATTCATGCCAGCGTTGGTTAGCAACACATACAGGTTGTTAGGTCAAGGTGAGGTCTCAGAGGTCAAGTACAAAGGTGAGGGGTCAGAAACTAACCTAGACTTGTCCGCCAGTTGCTGGTTCAAGCCGGTGAGCTGGTTAGAACTATCACCTGAGTTTTTCATCAGCTCCGCAATTTGCTGTTCCTGCAGTTGGGGGTGGGAAGGGGAGGCGATTCAGTCAGCCAGGCACAAGGTTAAAACATCAAACAACTCATTCCCACATTCACACCACAACATGGATCAGTCAGTCCCATCACAGCTGGCAGGGAATGCTTGAGGATGTTGGTCATCTCAGCAGTGACAGGAACTGCCCTTCCTGTGGCCGACAGCATCCAACCTTCTGACCCTGGGCCAGCTCCTGGCAGCTAGAGGTTGACCTTTAATGCAAGTTCTGTCCACACCCAGAGCCAACTGCTGGCAGTTAGGAGTTGACCTTTTCTGCCGGTTCTATCCCTACCCAGGACCAGGTTTAGGACCAGATGGGAAAAGACTCTTCAGGGCAAGCTGTCCCCAGACTGAACAGTGTGACGGCGTGAAACAGACTCCACTCCCCAACCCTTTCCTTTTTTAGTAACATTCTTCTCTTTGTCCCCTGATTATTCTGTCGACATTTTCCAGACCTTTTACTTCTTCGTTTTTGTGGCCGATTTTCTTGCAAGTTTGTTTTTTTTTTTTTTTTGTTTCAAACAGAAAGGAATCTGGTGTGTGTTTTTTTGAAACCTGAAGTATCGGGTGAAATAGGGATGTGACTTTAAGTCAATGCAGAGCTCCTGTAAAGGGTGCAGCGAGAGTGTTTTATCCAAACCTGCGGTCAAAACTACAGTTCCTGAACGATTTCATCCCATGCCCATCCCTGTCGCTCCCCCTTGTGGTTTCCATGGTTGCGACAGCCACAAGAACAATCTTCCAAGCAGCCGTCCACTCTGTCCACTAGCCTCAGTCCACTGACACTGACCAGACCGTGAGCAACACCCTGGACAGTCCACTGTGTCCATTGCCCTCCGTCCACTGACACTGACCTGACCATGAACAACACCCTGGGACAGGGTAGCTCTGTCAGGCCGAAGTTTTGTGGCAAATGCAGTCATAAGATAGTCACGTGACGCCCACCCTACTTCCGATTACGGAAGATGCCGAAGATCGTGTACTGTCCGTCATTCACGAGGCCTGCGCGCAAGGCAACCCCAGGGAACCTTGGCGCTAGCGGGGAAGGTAGGGCGGGCATTAGAGTCTGACATGGTAAGTATACTTAGCCAAACAGGGAGTATAATACAAAAACCCCATTTTGGCGTCGTATACTATACCATGTCAGACCATAGCAGAATTAAAGGATAGGAGGAGGGCCGAGCGCCCTAATGGTTCCTGGGTTAACTGTTATGGCTGCATTGGCCGCCACAAATGAAAACCCTTAGAACCATCAGCCCTGGTCATGCGGATGTCCCTTAGATAAAAGTTTATGAAAGGGTTCTCCGAACGCCAGTAGGCTGCCTCCAGGAGATGGCACACGGGGACAGAGTGCTGGAACGCTGTGGACATGGCCAACGCTCTGACCTCGTGGGCTCGAGGGGAAAGGGCTGGGAGGTCTTTGTGGGCCTGGGCATAGGCAGATTTGATAGTATAGAATAGCCACCTAGAAATCGAGCCCGCCGAGATGTCTTTCTTGTTGTTGGGGTTGATGGAAATAAGGAGGCTTCTCTGAGAGGAACGCCTGGGGTGGGAACGTCCCAGTAGTATCTGAGGCACCTAGAGGGTCATAGGTCCATGTCCCCGCTGCCTTCGCTGCCTAAGATATCCGCTAGGGAGCGGATAAACCAGGGAAGGAGAGGTCGTGCCCGGTTCCTGGTTCTTCGCTAAGAACTCAGGCAGGAACTTAAGCGAGACCGATCCGTCTCTGAGAAAGGCGATGTCCCGAGAGGGTCACAACTGAGGACCTGAATCCCTTCGCCTCCTGGCTGAGGCCAGGGAGAGAAGAGAGAAGGAAGGTGGTCTTGAAGGGGAGAATGACAAAGGGAATAGCACGGAGGGGCTCGAAAGGGGGGTTTCTGAGGGAGTCAAGAACCAGAAAGAGGTCCCACATGGGAGCGCGCCTAGGGGACTGAGCTTCCCGTAGGGCCACCCCCCCGAGATAGTTCTCTAAGGAGAAAGTTATTGTCGAATGATGGGCCGCCCAGCTGTCAGATGGTGGTGGTGCCTACGGCCGATCTGTAGCCCCGAATGAACTAGCAGAGAGCTTTCGAGAGGATGAAAGGTGGGATAGGAAATTGCCTATCTGGTGGGATAGGAACTTGCCTATGTGGATGTTGGAGGGGAGGAGGTAGGGGACCGAGTTAGCCGTGCACCACGTGACCCATCTCTCTCATCGCGGTGGTCGCAATTTGGCTGGCATAGAAGCCAAGCGTGTAGGCGAAGCATCTGGGGATTGGAGTGAGGGAGGCCCGAGAGCGTTGTTGTCTGAGTAAGTCCCACCAAGGGGCTAGCTGGAGAGGGGGAACGTGAGTGAGGGACCTGAGGTCCGGGAACCACAACTGAGTCGGCCACCACGGGGTTATGAGGATGAGTTTGGGTCTCTCCAGCCTGGCCTTCCTGATCACTTTGTGAAGTATGGGGAAGGGGGGAAAGGCGTAGGCGAGGAGTCCCGTCCAGGGGGGGGAGGGGGGAGAGCGAGCGCATCGCGTGGACGCGTACGCTCGGGGGTCCGGAGGGAGAGAGACATACATGGGGAGTCGATGGTTGTACCGGGTCGCAAATAGGTCGACCATGGGCTTGAACCAGTGTTCCCAGACGGTGGTTAGTGTCAGCTGTTCAGGGTCCACTCTGTGTGCAGAAGGGTCCCTGACCGGCTGAGAGTGTCTGCCAGGATGTTGCGTGTCCCCGCTATGTGTCTCGCACGGAGGGTGGCTCCCCGTGCGTGGCACCAGCGAAGGAGGGCCTCTGTCCGTAGAGAGAGGCCGATGGAGTGAGCCCCCCCCCCCCCCCCCCCCCCCCTTGTGATGTAATGGGCTACCGACGTGTTGTCCGTGAGGAGGAGAACCAGTCGGTGAGAGATAGATGTTGGAAGTGGAGGAGGGCCAGCCAGCCTGACCGCTTCCAATTCTAATATGTTGATGTGGAGGCGGCGAGCCATCTGTGCGTCCCACATCCCCGGCATGACTGTCCCCCCAAGTGGGCCCCCCCAGCCCGAGTTGGAGGCGTCTGTGTATAGTTCGAGGGACTGTGTTGGGAGAGAGATCGGAACGCCTTCGTGAAGAGGAAGGGTGCCCAGGGAGAGGCCAAAGGGGAGAGCTTTGAACTGGAACACTCGAGCTTGCCAGACAAACCGGAGGTAACGTCTGTGCGCCGGGTGAATAAGGATCTGGAAGTACGCATCTTTCAGATCTATGGAGGTAGCCCATCTACGTGATGGATGGAGTCTCTGATCTGGGAGGGCGTGTCCATCTTGAACTAGGTATGTCTGAGGAACTTGTTGAGGGGAGAAAGGTCAAGGATGGGCCTCCATCCCACCGAAGGTTTGGGGATCACGAACAGGTGGGAGGAGTAAAACCGGGGGTTGGGCTGGAAAACTTCGGTGATGGCCCCTTTCTGAGGAGTTCGAGGACTTCCAGGCGAAGGGCGTCCGCCTGGGCAGGTGGGGGGGGGGCTGGGGGGACGAGGAGGAGAGCGCATGAGGGGAGGGACGACGGTGAGCCCACGGTAGGCGAAACCCGTCCTGAAGAACCGACACTACCCAGGGGCTGAGGCCCATACGTCGCCACTGGCAGGCGGCCGGGAGGTTGCCCGCCAGGGGAGCCGATGGTCCAGATGGGGGGAAGGGGAAGAGTGGGCCGGGTGCCTTGCTGGGCAGGTTGGGCCAGCTCCATGCGCACTACGGGAGTGTCCTCCAGTCACCGGCGGGGCCGTGCTTGCTGGCCAAACCAAAAATTTTGGCGAGGTTTAGGTTTAGGCCTCTGTGAGTTAAGTGGCCGCTTGGGGGGCCTGGAAAGGCGTGGCTGAGGCCGGGGGGCAAAGACGCCGCGCCTGCTTGCGTTCCTCGAGCGAGAGAGACATAGCCGAGGTGGAGTGCTCGCCAAAGAGCGAGTGATCCTGGCCCGGGACACATCGTAGGGATGCCCTGAGTGCCGGGGAGAGTGAGGAGCGTGCAAAGCACCGCGTCTCTAGCCACTAGCAGACAATTAAAATGGCTTGTTGCTGCGCTGTCCGCCGCAGCCGCCAAGTGATGCGATATCCTGTTAACTAGGTGTCGCATAAAGGGGTCGCTGAATAAGCGAGGTTCGTCCTGGTGTGGTTCGGAGTTTGTGTATCCGAAGGCACTGGGACGGCGCCGTCATCCCCAGGCCAGAGTACCTCTCCGCCCTCTGCAAGAGCATGCTAAGGTAGGCATGCCCTGCAGTGGTGTGTGTGCCCAGATGCCCATCAGGCGGGGACAATCTGATTGGGAGATGGCCCACTCCCTGGTAACCGGATTGTCGGCAAAGAGGGAGGCAACTGGGTGCTTCCTGTGGGTCCAAAGTAGGGCGCCGAAGGGGGCCGCATTGGTGTGCGGGGGCAAGTCTTGACCCGGCGTGGGGACGGCGTCTGCACCCCTGGCGCGTTTTGCCGGACTCTCCCACAGCGAAGTGAGTGACTGAGGTGCGACAATTCTGAGTCTGGAGTATTGGGCTGGGGGCAGCCCAACGATCTCAGGGAAGGCCAAGATCGGCAGAGGGAGGGCGTCCCTCGACACGAAGTCCGGTCGAAACCGTTCAATGGTGTGGATGTCATAAAGGGATGAGAGAAGAAGTCCTCATCGTAGTCGTCCTCAGGCTGTGGGGAGTCAAGTTCCTGGGAAGGGAGGTCTTCCTCAGGGGGCAACTGCGCGGGTGCGCGAGGGTCCCGCCCTGGTAGGGTGGTGGGGGGGGGAGGGGGGGGATGGCGGGACCCTCGTGGCTCTATGCTCGGCAGACGGGCTGGGGTGGGAGAGCCCGGACTGCCGATCGGACAGCGCCCGAGTGGGGAGACCCAGGTCGACCCAAGTCTGCGAGGTTGGGTGCCACAATCGACCAAATTGTTGTTCAGTTGGGTGTGTGTATTGAGCCACTGGTCCCTCTCGGGGGCATAGAGCCACTGGTCCCCGGGGAGATAAGCGGGCTGTGGCGGCCCAGAGTACTGTGCAGGGACTCGCCGGGGACCGGGGTAACCTTGGGCAGCAGGGGGGGAATAGTAATCGACCCTGGTATGTGGTTTCCCCCCGGGAGCGTGCCGGGTCCCAGTGGAATGGGACAGGTTACCCGTGGTCCCGCTGGTAGATCCTCCCCCCGGAGGAACGGGACCGAGGACGTTGCCCAAATGGGGGCCGAGTAGGTCGGACCCCGAACGTCCTGAACCCCTAGGGGAACCTGCGACGGGCGAGCGGGGTTGGTCGGCCGTCTTGTGTATGTTCACAACCGTGGATGCACTCGGTGTTCCCATACGCCCAGAGTTATGGACATGTGCATGGTCGTGCCAAGACGTGGCCATAAAACTGCGTCCGGAGATAACTGGACGCTCCTCGTGCAGGGGTGTTGGCTGCACCTGTGCACGGTGGGGGGAGAGCGTCGTGAGACGGCGAGTCCGGATGGGGGGAAGAAGTGGACCCGCGCGTCCCATAAGTGCGAGTGACGGGTGGGGGTTCCAGCCCAAGGCCGTCACCCGTGCCTGTCCGCGGCCCGGCAAAGGTCCCCGGGGGCCGGGGGTCGCGTGACTCGGCATAGTAAGTGGATGTCTGACTATGCGCAGGAAAGCTAGAAGGCAGGGTGGCTGGGGGGAAGAAGCGGAATCCCGCTCGGATTTCTTTGGCTAGACGGGGTCCCTTAAGGGGGGCCTTGCCCTTAGATTTCCTGGGCAGGTTGAACGAAAGGCACTTAGAAATCGCAGCCGGTTGCCTTCTAGCTTTCGAACGCAACGGTCGTGCGTCCGTCGGTCG
>JADBJO010016085.1:35880-41597 GCA_016801955.1 Conus betulinus | reverse complement strand
AACCAAAGGCGGATCGGTCGTTTTCCCCGTCGGGTTCCGTTTTTTTTACGTCGGTTAAAGATTTACCGTATTATTCGTCCGTCGTAAGCTGAAGTCGTTCGGGAAGTTAAGTTAGTATCCGTTCGTCGTCGTAAGGGGGAAATTTTTTAAGATCGTTACGTTTCGTCTTCGCCGGTAGTCGTTAAGATGGATCAGACAGAAGGTGGACAACAGAGAGAGAGAAAGAGAGAGAGGAGAGAGAGAGAGAGAAGAGATGGAGTGAGGAGGAGAGAGAGAGAGAGCGATGGAGAGAAGAGAAGAGAGAGAGAGAGAGAGAGAGAGAGAGAGGAGGGAGAGAGAAGGAGAAGGAGAGAGAGAGAGGGTGTGTGAGAGAGGTGGATGTTACAATCAAAGCAAAGACACCGTATTCTTTTTTTCCCATACATATCACAAAATCCGCGAATGCAGTGCTTGCTTCTCTAGCCTGTACCAGTTCGTTTTTTCTTGGACAAAAAAAAAAAAAAAAAAAAAAAAAAATAATAAAATCTACTTGCCCAATGCTACCCACCCGACCAAAATGACCTTTCTAATCCTCATCCCCAACCCCCAAAATAAAAAAAAAAAAAAAAAAAAAAAAAAAAAACCATCTCCGTGTCTGGATCTCCTCCCCATTCCACCCACCACTACTCCACCACCCCTCTTTTCATGTCATTTTTTTTTCCCTCCCTTCAAACTGTTTAAATCATGGTCTTGGGACAACAAGCATACACAAAATGTGCCTTCGCCACGTACTACATACACCACACACAAAGAAGACCCAAACCATTGTTAACACAGGCGGATGTGACGATATATATGAACATAAAAAACAAAGGAAAACTGTTCCCCCCCCCCCCCCCCCCCCGTCCGCCACCATTTTCCCTTTTCTTTTCAGCACCCCCCCCCCCCCCCCTCCTTCTCCCATCCATCCCTATCTTCTACACATCCATCCCTATCTTCTCATCCATCCAAAGTATGTGTTGTGTGTGTGTGTGTGTGTGTGTGTGTGTGTGTGTGTGTGTGTGTGTGTGTGTGTGTGTGTGTGTGCATGAGCGTGTGCGTGTGCGTGCGAGATTTATTTCTTCTTTCCCAAAGATGATCAAAAGACACGAGTCGACACTGAGATTTTGGTTTCATGTATGTACATTTCTTCGTTTGTGTTTCTTTATTTGTTTCTAATTTGCTTCATTCCCTTGTACGCCAAAGTTACAAATATCTATATTCCACACACATTTTACTTGGTTACCTTTCCTGTTTTTAATTGATAATGAGAAGTGTGTTATTCAGTTATATGTTGAATAAGCAATACGTCGAGTGATTTGTTTTTCAAAACTAACACTTCGAATCATTTCATAAACATGCATTTTACTATGATGATCTCTCTCTCTCTCTCTCTCTCTCTCTCTCTCTCTCCTCTCTCTCTCTCCCGTCTCTCTCTCTCTCTCTCTCTCTCTCTCTCTCTCTCCCGTCTCTCTCTCTCCGTCTCTCTCTCTCTCCCTCTCTCTCTCTCTCTCCGTCTCTCTCTCTCTCTCTCTCTAGCTCGCTCGCTCCCTCTCTTTCCCTCCCCCTGCTCTCTTTTCTCTCCTCTCTCTCCCTCTCCCACCTCTCTCCTCTCTCCCCCTCTCTCTCTCTCCCTCTCTCTCACTCTCTCCCTCCCTCCCTGTCACTCCGTCTGTCTGTCCACATCTTGACACCCCAACCCCACCCACCCTCTGCCCTCCCCCTACCCTCCTCCTCCTCCTCCTCCTCCTTCTTCTTCTTTCTTCTTCTTCTTCTTCCCTCTTTCGTCCCCTTCCCTCCCTTCCTTCCTCCCTCTCCCCGTTCTTACTACTTCCTCCCTCTCCCATCCCTTGCTGTCGTCTTCTTGTCCCTACGTCACACATCGAGCTGAGTCTTGGGGGCAGACAACACACTGGCGTTTTTCCTACGTAGGAAACAAACCGTTCATGTGTTTTCTAGATAGATCAAAATACGTCATAGGTATTTAGTCTTTTTTTTGTTTTCCTACGTAGGAAACAAACCGTTCAAGTGTTTTCCAGATAGATCCAAGTACGTTGTAGGTATTTAGTCTTTTTTTGTTTTCCTACGTAGGAAACAAACCGTTATTATGTTTTCTAGATGGATCAAAATACATTGTCCGTATCTTGTCTTTTTTTTTTTTCTTACGTCGGAAACAAACCGTAAATGTGTTTTCCAGAAAGATCAAAATACATTGTCCCTGTTTTGTCTACATAGGAAACACAAACCATTAATGTTTTTTTTTTTTCCTGGACAGATCAAAATACGTTGTAGGTATTTTGTCTTTTTGTTTTTCCTACATAGGAAACAAACCATTAATGTGTTTTCTAGACAGATCAAAATACGTTGTCCCTATTTTATCTTTTTTCTCTACGTAGGAAAAACAAAGGGTAAATGTGTTTTCCAGATTGATCAAAATACGTTGTAGATATTTGTGTTGTTGTTTTTTTTCCTACGTAGGAAGCAAATCGTAAATGCGTTTTCCTGATAGATCAAAATACGTTGTGGGTATATTTTGTCTTTTTTTTGTTCCCGACGTAGGAAACAGAGATTTTAAAAAATCCATGTAGACCACAGACAATATTTCCTACGCTGACACTTTTCTCTAGGTACAGAACAAACAGATAACTGTCTTTTTTTTAGGAATACAACAACGTCTTTCCTTGACAGACAATACAGTCATAACTAGGCAAATTCTTTTCTTCTTCTCTGCGTACGCAGACTGATACTCCTGCCGACACTCCCTGTATTAACAGGCAAGGATTTTTTAACCTATCTACCCAATAAAGGGAATGGGTTTTTTGTGTCCATGTCGGTTTTGTTTTGTCCTGCCATCAAGGCAGTCATTCTCCAACTTCGGAGAAGGTACATGCTATGTATAACATGTCATCCATACCAACAGCCAAACCGGCCTTCTCTCCTCCGAAAGTTGGTGATGGGATTTTACGTGTGTGCAAGATGTTATGCGTGCGTTCACACACACGGAATCTCGGTTTTTAGTCTCATTCGAAGGACTGTGTGGGAAATGGAGTCAGAACCAATGTTAAATCCGAGGGAAAAATCCCGCTGTACCATAACGGCCCGGCGGAGATTCGAACCTGCAGCCCCAGGATCACCAAGATTACGAGTCCGACGCTCTACCACTGAGCTATTCCCGGCCCCCATTTTTTTTTCTCTAGATTAACGATACTGTCGGTTTTAGCCAGACAACACACACGTGCGCTCACGCACAAGCGCGCGCGCGCGCACACACACACACACACACACACACACATAAACAAAGAGAGAGAGAGAGAGAGAGAGAGAGAGAGACAGAGACAGAGAGAGAGATAGAGAGAGAGGGGGGGGAATATCTTTTCTTCCAGGCAAACAACAAACCGGCGACTCTTCTAGGTAGACAACAAACACACGTATTTTCTTGGAGAGACAAAACGCACAATTCCTTTTCTAGGTAGACAACAAACGCACGTATTTCCTTGGAGAGGCAAATGCGTAATTCCCTTTTCTAGGAAGACAACAAACACACGTATTCCCTTGGAGAGGCAAACGCATAATACCTTTTCTAGGAAGGCAACAAACACACGTATTTTCTTGAGAGACAAAAAAACGCATCATTCCCTTTCTAGGTAGACAACAAACACACGTATTTTCTTGGAGAGGCAAACGCATAATTTCTTTTCTAGGAAGACAACAAACACACGTATTTTCTTGGAGAGGCAAAACGCATATTTCTTTTCTAGGTAGACAACAAACACACGCATTTTCTTGGAGAGGCAAACGTATAATTCCTTTTCTAGGAGGACAGCAGACACAGCATTTTCTTGGAGAGGCAAACGCATAATTCCTTTTCTAGGCAGACAACAAACACACGTATCTCCTTGGAGAGGAAACGCATAATTCCTTTTCTAGGAAGACAATGCACAGTGTCTTTTCTAGGCAGACACCAAACACATGTCTTTATTAGAAAGACAAACCACATCTTTTCTAGGTGGACACAAGCTGGCGAGCAACAGAGAGAGAGAGAGAGAGAGAGAGAGAGAGAGAGAGAGAGAGAGAGAGAGAGAGAGAGAGAGAGAGAGAATGTGTGTGTGTGTGTGCACACGCGCACATGTTTGTGTTTGTGTGCGTGAGCGCGCGCGTACAGCGTGCAAAGTGTGCGTGCGTGCGTGCTTGCATGTGTGGTGTGTGTGTGTGTGTGTGTGTGTGTGTGTGTGTGTGTGTGTGTGTGTGTGTGTGTGTGTGTGAAACACGTGAGCCCCCCCAAATCATCCTGTTTATTGTCATCTCCCACAGCTTGTATACATCTCAGCTTTGGATTTACACGCTTCATTTACATTCTCCAGAAGAAAACACACACACACACACACACACACACACACACACACACAATCCACCCACCCCAATATTCCCAAATGCAACATGGACCTGTGGCAATTCGTTATCTGGCCATGCAATGATTTTTCCAGAGTGCGGCTTTCAATCCTAAACGTAAAGAACCGCGCATGAATGTCAAGGCAGTCGAACGCGCTCAAACCCGACATCCATAAACCAGAAATTTGGCAAACTGCAAAACAAAACAAAACAAAAAAAAGAGATTTCTTGAGATTCCGTAGATTATTCACATGTCCTCGTAGACTGGCCTTTTTTTTTTAGCAATCTCGAATCTAAATGGGATGGCCTTTTTTTTTTTTTTTTTTTTAGCAAGGTAACGTCTCTCTCTCTCTCTCTCCTATCCGCTCTCTCTCTCTCTCTGTGTCTCATTTTGCCATTTCTAGTTAGTATGCTCTTTCTCTCTCTGTCTCTCTGTCTGTCTGTCTGTCTCTCTCTCTCTCTCTCTCTCTCTCTCTCTCTCTGTCTCTCTCTCTATCTCTCTCTCTCTCTCTTCTTCTGCCTCTGTCTGTGGTCTGCCTCTCTCTTTCTGTCTGTCTCTCTGCCTGTCTATCTGTCTGTCTGTCTCTGCCCCCCCCTCTCTCTCTCTCTCTGCTCTCTCTCCCCCCTCTCTCTCTCTCTCTTAACCTTAAATCTCGTAACCTCCGCTCAATCACTCAGCGAGCCTGACGTGCACAATCCCTTCATCCGACGAATATTTCACCAACAAAATAAATCGCCTGATGCAAGGGACAAAACGAACAGCAAGACGAAGATGGATGGAAACATTAATATAACGCACATGGACAAAATGAATCGAACTGCGAACTAGCAAACTAATCAGTCAGGCATCATCGGTCGATAAAATTGCCAAGCCCATCAGAATTTCTTGTGTGTGTGTGTGTGTGTGTGTGTGTGTGTGTGTGTGTGTGTGTGTGTGTGTGGGTGCGTGTTTGCGTGTGCGTGTGTGTTTGTACGTGTGTGTGCGTGTGTGTGTGTGTGTGTGTGTGTGTTTATGTCTGTGTGTTTACGTGTGTGTGTGTGTGTGTGTGTGTGTGTGCGTGTGTGTGTGCGCGCGCGCGGGGCGTGCGTGTGTGCGTGTTTGCGTGCGTCGTGCTGCGTGTGCGCGTGCGTGCATATGTGTGTGTGTGTGTGCGCGCGCGCACGCGCGTACGTGCGTGCGCGTGTGTGTGTATTGTGGGGAAGTCATTTCCTAGATGAATTGATCGCCGTCTCCTTTCCAGACCCCCTCACTAGCAACACACTCACTGATACTGCTCATTCCAGTAACAACCACCTCCCCACAGCCACAC
>JADBJO010016085.1:25880-30880 GCA_016801955.1 Conus betulinus | reverse complement strand
AGTTTTCTTTTCTTTTCCTTCCTTTTATTCGTTTTGTCTCTTCCTACGATTTCTGTTCCCACTACTGCTTCTCCTTATTTTCCTCTTCCTCGTCCTCTTTCTCTTACTTCTCAACCTTTTTCTACTTCTTCTGCTCTTCTTTCTTCTTCGTCTGCTTCTCCTTCCTCCTTCCTCCCCTCTCATCCTTCTCCTCTTTCCTCCACTTTTTTTCTCAACTCCCATCTGCTTCTTTCCTATTCCTTCTTTTTTTTTTTTTCCTTTCCTCCTATGTCTTTTCTTACTCTTCCTTCGAGTTCTTCTCTCTCTCTCTCTCTCTCGCTCTCTCTCTCTCTCTCTCTCTCTCTCTCTCTCTCTGGCCTCAACTCTCTCATAATGCTCATAATGCTTTACTTTTTTTTTCTCATCGCTTCTCTTCTCATGTTCCCACTTCTTCTCCTCTTCCTTCTACTTCTTCTCGTTTTCCTTCTCTTTCCCTGACTTCTCCTGCGCCTTCTACCTTTGCTTCTCCTTCTACTTCCCTTCCTTCTACTTCTCTTCCCTCTGCTTCTGCTCCCTCTTTCCTCTTGTCTTCCTTTCACCTCTGGTCAAGCCTCTACTTCTCCTCTTCCTCCAACCTCTCTTCTGTTTACTTCCTCTCTAAGGAGGCTAAGTTGTAAGAACAGAAGTAGAGGAAAGTGCGAAGCGAACTCACAAGAAAAGATTCTACATAGACGAGAAGAGGTAGGAGAAAAAAAAAAGAAACGGTTCTATGCGGGGCTGCACACCGGCCATTCGTATTTCACTCATTCAGACCTTTTAAGGAGTGAAGAAGCTCAATGGTGCATTCCACGTCATGTGCCACTCACGATGAAACATATTCCTTTAAAGTGTTGGGACTTGCATGATGTGAGACACAAACATTGTGCAGCAGATTCCATGAAAACCTTGTTCAGAGATGTTCCGCCTGACGCGATCGCGATTTGAGTCGTGAAAGAGATTAACATTTTTCATCGGATCTGAGATTTTACAGTGGAAAGATGTTTAAACAAAATTTCCGATGGGTTTTTAGAAGATGTATTTTAAAGAGTTGTGTGAATGAATGGCTTGTGAGTTGATTTTAACGTGTGACAGCCCTGACCATGGCCCTTTGTGGTCGGCTGGGCTATAAGCAACTTACTTACCCTACCTTACTTCTTCTTTTTTTCTCCTACCTTTCTCGTCCTATGTAGAATCTTTTCTTGTGACTTCGCCTCGCACTTTCCTTTACTTCTGTTCGTACTACTTAGCTCTTTCCCCATTCCTTCTTTTCATCCTTCTCCTTCTCTCTTCTCCTCTTCTTCTCTCTTTTCCTCTTCTGCTCTTTCTCCTATTACTATTTTTTTCCCTCTCGCACTTATCAGATTCCTGATTTGCTTTGTTTTTCCTTCTCTCTGTCTCCTACTTCTCTTTCTCTCGCTTCCTTTCTTCTAACCTGCTTCTTTTTTCCTCTTTTTTCTCCATGTTCTTCCTTCTCTTCTTCGTCCCGTCTTCTTCTTTTTTCTTCTCTTCTTTTCTTTCTTTCCTAGTACTGATTTTTTTTTCCTATCGCACTTCTTAGATTCTTGTTGCTGTTTTTGATTTTTGTTTTTCTCTCTCTCTGTCTCCCTTCTTCTCTTTCTTCTTCACCCATTTTTCTTCTACCCGTTTTCTCTTTTTTCCTCCAACGTCTTCTCTCTCTTTCTTTGGATTTCTTTGTCTTGTCCTCCATTTTCCCCGTCTCCCATGCCTTTCCTCCTATGCCTTTTCCTACTCTTCTACTTTTGTTCGGTTTTCCGATTCTCTTTCTCCCCAAGCTCTTCTTTTAAACTTTTTTTTCTTTCCTTTTTTTCTTCTTTTTCCCCGATTTTTGATGTGGTGCTTCTTCTGCCGTCCCCTGCTCAATTCCCTCCTCCCCTCTTCTTTCTTCCTACTTGGCTGGGCTATTCACTGTTTACCCCCCTTATTTCTTTCCTTTACTTCTTTTTCTCTCCTCTTGGGATTTCTCCTCTGTTGCCTTTCGCCTCGCACTTTTCCTTCTGTCAACCCCACTACTTTGCTTTTCCATTATTCCCTTCCCAAATCAAAAACCCCCAGGCTTCTCCTTAACTCCACCAACTTTTGTTTCCCCTTTTTTTTCAATCCCCCTCGCACCCATCAATTTAGATTCCAAACCCACACTCAACCCCTACAACTCTTTCTCTTACTTCTCTTTCTCTCCTTTCTTTCTTCTACCTGCACTCATCCCCCCCGCCCAATCTCAACTTCCCAACACACCTTAACCACACCCACCCCCCACACTTACCTTTCTTTCCTCTTTTTGACACCCTAGTACAACCCCTTCCCCAAACCCCACCCAAACCACTTGTCCCCACTTTCTTCCCCCCACTCAACACCTCCACTGCTCTCCAGCAACCCACACTCTCACCTGCTTCCTCGTTTTTCCTCCCCAACTTTCTTTCCCTTCTCAACACAAAAACTTCCTGCCCACCCACCACCCCCCATTTTTTCCCCCCCTTCCCCCCTCCCCCTTTTTCCCTACTCCAGTCTCACCATACTTTTTGTTCCCCTTCCCCTCCCCGATTCCTTCTCCCAAGGTCTTTCTCCCCCACCCTGCTTTAGTTTTTTCTTTCCTTTCTTTTTTCCTCTTTCTTTCTTTTTCTTTCTCTTTTTTCCTTTCCCTTTTTTTGTGTGTGTTGCTCTCACCACCTGTTCAGTTTGCCGCCCCACTGCCGCCCCTTCCTTTTCCCCCCCTCCCTCCTCCTCTTCAAGTTCCTTTTGGGGCTTCACCCCCCCCCCGAGATTTCCCATAAGTGTGATCCTTCGACTGCGCGACGTGCTCGTGTTTTTCCGTCCAGATTCGGGAAACCAGTCGGAGGCGTGGGGTCGTTTTCCTCGCGGCTGCAAGAAGAAAGAGTTCGTTGCTCCACTGCTGGCTTCCGATTGGCTCGTTATCGTCCGGCAGAGATTAGTTCCCTGATCTGCTCATTTTTCCTCCTCTCTCTCCCCTAAGAGCTCTCTCTCTCTCTCTCTCTCTCTCTCTCTCTCTCTCCCCAACTCCTCGTTCTTATCCTTCTGCTTGCTCCTCCTCCTTCTTCTCCACCTCCTCCTTCTTCTTCTCCACCTCCTCTTTCTTCTTTTCTTCTTCTTCTTTCGTTCTCCCCCCTCCCTTGTCCTAGTTGATGGAGCTGCTCGATTTGATGTGGGTTGTTTTGTCTTGAGGAGAGACGGATATTGATCGATGGGAACTCACAGTGTGTGTATAAGTGCGCGCGCGCGCGCGCGCGCGCGCGCGTTGTGTGTGTGTGTGTGTGTGTGTGTGTGTGTGTGTGTGTGTGTGTGTGTGTGTGTGACATCGTGGCAGTAGACGCTGAAGCAACAATCTGCTTCCTCTTTTGGAATACACATAGACGGCATGCACACGCGATCTCTCTCTCTCTCTCTCTCTCTCCTTTCTCTCTCTCTCTCTCTCTCTCTCTCTCTCTCTCTCTCTCTTTTCTCCTTTTCTTTATTTCCCTTCTCTTTTCTACTCGGTCCTCTTTGATGCCCTCTTCTTCTTCTTCTGCTCCTGCTCCTCCTCCTCCTCCTCCTCTCCTCCTCTCTCTCTCTCTCTCTCCTCTGTGTCTTGTCCCCCCCCCCCCCTGCTCTCTCCCCTCCTTCCTCTCTGCCTTTCAAGGACTCCGCTGAATATGTTTACATACGAACAATGACATTTACACTTCAAAGGGGATGAAGGAGACAAAAGAACGCATGCAAACAAAGAAAAAGACAAAAAGACAAAGGTGCCAAAACACACAAACAAAAGATGATGTTATCGATTCCTTCCTTCCAGCCTGATCTTGGCGCGCGTCTGCTGCAGTCACTCAAACTCCTCTGGTCCTCTGAGGGGGGGGGGGGGGGGGGGGGGGAAAGAAAGCCAGGAGTATAATCACTAAGGCCATGGTGACCCTATGCCTACAGGTACCATCGTATGCCATCTCGCCCAGGCTGGCTGTAGACAGACCATTTGAATGAGACGACTTTTTTTCTCCGTTATGCTGGCTTGGATAGTGTTCCAGAGTAGAGTTGCTACGTTCCAGAGACCAGAATCGCTCCGTTTGAGGCACTAGAGTAATTCTTGTTTCAGGCATCAGAGTGGCTTTGACCCGAGTACTAGGATAACTTCGTTCCATGCACCATACTGACTTCGTTTTCAGGTACTAGGATGTCTTGGTTCCATGCACCAGAGAGGTTTCATTTCAGAGAGCAGGTGTCTTGGTTCAACACACCATAGCCGCCCTACTTTCAAGTACCAGGGTGTCTGTGTTCCATGTTCTAGAGTGGCTTTATTTCAGGTACCAGGGTGGCTTTGTTCCACGCACCTTAAAGACTATCTAAACTACCTGGGTATCTTTGTTTCATGTACCCTGACGGCTTATTTCAGGCAGTAGGTGTCTTTGTTCAATACACCACAGCCGCTTTATTTTTTTGTACGAGTGTCTTTGTTCCATGTACTACAGTGGATTTATTTTCAAGTACCACGGCGCCTTTATTCGATGTATCATAGTAACTTTATTTCGGGTGCCAGGGTATCTTTGTTCCATGCACAATAGCGGTTTTATTTCAGTTACCAATGTATCTTTGTTCGATGTATCATAGTAACTTTATTTCGGGTGCCAGGGTATCTTTGTTCCATGCACAATAGCGGCTTTATTTCATTTACCAATGTGTCTTTGTTCCATGCACCATAGTAGCTTTATTTCAGGTACCAATGTGTCTTTGCTCCATACACCATAGTGGCTTTATTTCAGGTACCAATGTGCCTTTGTTCCATGCACCATAGTGGCTTTATTTCAGTTACCAATGTGTCTTTGTTCCGTGCACCCATAGTGTTTTTACTTCAGTTAACAATGTGTCTTTGCTCCGTGCACCATAGTGTTTTTATTTCAGTTAACAATGTGTCTTTGTTCCATGCATAATAGCGGCTTTATTTCAGTTACCAATGTGTCTTTGTTCGATGTATCATA
>JADBJO010016085.1:15880-20880 GCA_016801955.1 Conus betulinus | reverse complement strand
CGCCGTGTGTGTGTGTGTGTGTTGGTGGTGGGTGTGGTGTGTGTGTCGTGTGTGTGTGTGTGGTGGGTGTGTGTGTTTGTGGTGTGTGAGAAAGAGGAGGAGAGCGAATGGAGCGATGAGAGGAGACACGAGAGAGGAAGATGGAGAGATGGAGAACGAAGAGAGGGATGAGGGAGCAGATGAGGGAGAGAGATGAGAGGCGAGAGGGAGAGAGGGGGAGAGAGAGAGAGAGGAGAAGGGAGTGGGAGAGGCGAGTTCGAGATGAGAGAGGAGACTGGGGAGAGAGAGAGGAGGAGAGGAGTGTGAGAGGAGGGTGAGAGCGAAGAGATGGGAGGGGAGAGAGACGGGAGGAGAGAGGAGAGAGAGGATAGGCGGGAGGAGAGAAGAGGAGGAGAGAGTAGGAGGAATGAGGGGGAGGAGAGAAGAGAGGAGAGGGGTATGTTTGTGTGTTGGCTGTGGTGCGCGCGGCGCGCACGCGGTATATGTGTGTGTTGTGTATGTTGGTTGTGTGGTGTGTGTGTGTGTGGTGTGTGGTTTGTGGGTGTGTTGGTGTGTGAGATTGAGAGGGGGAGAGATGAGAGAAGAGAGGAGAGGAGAGAGGAGAACAAGAGGGGAGGGGTGAGAGGAAGAGGGGAGGAAGGGGTGAGAAGCGGGAGAAAGTGGGGGCGAGGGGAGGGGGAAGAGGAGAAAGAGGAATAACGGCGAGGGGGGGTTGAGAAAGAGAGGGAGGAAAAGAGCATCGAGAGGAGAGAGAGAGAGGAGAATGTGTGTATGTAGTGTGTGTGTGTGTTGGGGGTGTGTCGGCGAGCGCGCGCACGCGCTGTGTGTGTGTGTGGGTGTGTGTGTGTTGTATGTGTGTGTGTGTTGTGTTTGTCTGTGAGAGAGAGAGAGAGAGGGGGGGGGGGGGACAGAGAGAGAGAGAGAGAATAAGGATAATCGTGGTGTGGGTGTTATTTGTGTGTTGTTGTGTGTGTTGTGGGGTGTGGGTGTGTGTGTGGGTGGTGTGTGTGTGTGTGTGTGTGTGTGTAGGGAGGAAGAAGGGTGGGAGGACGAAGAACAAGGGGGAAGGAGGGAGAGGAGAGGGATAGAGAAAGATTAGTGGCAATTTGCGCGAGAGAGGTATATGCTGTACACAAAGCGGATTATAACTTTTCTCGTATTTATTTCTTTCTATTAAAATTTTAAAAGCATGTATGGTCGTTTCTCTCTCTCTCTCTCCTCTGCTCGCTCTCATCCGTCTCTCTCTCTCTCTCTGGCTCTGTCTCTCTCTCTCAGAGTGAATAAAGTGGCTTTTTTTTTTTTGGTAGCGAGGGAGAGAGAGAGAGAAGAGGAGGGAGGGGAGAGGGAGAGGACGAGAGAGAGAGACACCACAAACACACACACCACACACAGCACACACACACACACAGAGGAGGAGAGAGAGAGAATGAGGAGAGGAAAGAGAGGAGTGTTGTGTGTATTATGCGCGCGTATTTGTGTGTGTGTGGTAGTGGTGCGTGCGTGCCGTAGCGTGCGGCGGTGCGTGACGTGCGTGCGTTGTGTGTGTGGGTGTGTGTGTGTGTGTGTGGTGTGCGCGCGCGCGGCGCGCGAAGCGCGGCGCGCTGTCTTGGAGGTAGTAGGGTTGTAAAGAAGACAACGAGGGTTAAGTATGTTTAACAAGATTTGCAAGTGGGCTGCTGGATTTTATCTTTTCCCCATCTCTCCTTGCACCACTCAGTATTTCAAGGTCACGGTTATGTCAATAGGTGAAGTGAGAGGGGGTGTAGGTGTGGGAAGGACGGGGGATTGTAGGAGGTCGGGGTGGGAGGGGGATGAGAATATGCCATAGAGGTCGGGGGGGGGGGGGGGGGGGGGGGTTGATGCCAGATTGCCATTCATTTGCTTTGCATTAAATAGTGGGGGGAACATAAGTGACAGCTATACTCTTCAGTAATGATATAATGCTTGGCAAAAGATGTGAACTTTTAGAAAAAAAATAAAAAATATATTATTTTTGCTTTGGAAGTGTGTGGGAAAAAAACGTGTGTGTCATAAATATGAGAAAACCCTTCACTAGCTGCCTGAGGGAGCCATTACAAATCCCTCGCAAGGCACATATCTAGCTTGTACCTGTGCCTGCTCCTAGAGCCTTACGTCCGTTGGATCGGACTCCACAGGGAACCACGGGCATTTGTCCGAGCTCTTGATGTCATATGAGTAATAAACTTGGCAAGCAAGATGTGAATTTATGAGGGAAAAAACAGACAAAGACAAAAAAAACAAAAACCAACAAAAATGACAAGAAAAACAAACAAAAAAAAACCCAGAAAAAACCATGAAGTTGCGCGAAAGAAGGAAAAACTGTGTGTGTGTGGTGTTGTTGTGTTTGCGCGCGGAGGCGATGCGATAAGCGGCGATGGCGGGTGTGTGCGTGGTGTGGCGTGCGCGAGTGCGTGCGTGCGACGTGCATGTGCATGTTAAGTGTGTGTGTTCTGGGTGTGTGTGTGTGTGTGTAGTTTGAGCGCGCGCGAGATGCAGTGCGGGCGTGCGGTGTGTTGTGTTGTGTGGTGAGTGCTGCGGGAGTGAGTGCGTTGCGGATGGAGTTGTCCATTAATGCGCAATTTCCACGGGCTTGGCGTTTTTCTCTGTCACACCCGGATGCACGCGGCGCTGACGGTCATTGGGGTGGGGGGGGGCTCGGCCGTATGCTCTGTGCTTAAATGTGAAGAGGAAGGCACGTTTCGCGCTGTGTGACGATAGTCCGGCCGATATGACTGAACTTGTAATGGACGTCAGGTTATCTTCGATCTTGTCTTGTACTCCCAGTCTCTTATAGAACTTGGGAGAAGAAGAGGCGTACTATTCGGCAGAGTGGAACGATAGAAATGCTGGTGGTGAGTGGTGTATGTCTGTCTGGCTGTAGTGTCGTGGCCTGCTCTAGCCTTTCGTCAGCTGGCATTAGGCCTCATCAGGCGACACGGCTGATGTGTTCGAGCCGGGGTCTAATTGTATTGACGTTGGCAAAGATAGGAATTATAGGGAAAAAAATGAAGTTGAAGAAAAATGAGGGGAAATATATATGTTGCTCTGTGTGGTGCGTGTGTGTGTGGGTGTGTGGGTGTGTGTGGACGTGTGTGCTGTGTGTATTGTTGTGGTGTGAGTGAGTGCGAGAGTTTGAGACAAGAGAGAGAACGTGTGGTCGTGTCGTGTGTGTGTGTGTGTGTGTGTGTGTTGTGTGTGGGTGGGTTGTGTGTGTGTGAGTATGTGTGTGCGTGCGGGCGTGCGTGGGGTGGTGCGTGTGTGTGGGTGTGTGGGGTGAGTGAGAGATAGAGAGAGACCGAGAAGAGAAACGACCCATGTGGGTGGGTGTGTAGTGTGTGTGTGTGTTGTGTTGTGGTGTGCTGCGCTGCGGCGCCGCCGCAGCGCGCGCACGTTGCGTGACGTGCGGCGTGTGCACGTGTCCATAATGCCCATTTCACGACTGCCGTCTTCTTTGTACCCCTAATTGTACAACCGGAGGCATACGCCGGGCACTGACGGTCCAGGGTATTACAATAACTAGCACGTTCTCTGTGCTTTTTGAAATGGGAAGAGGAAGGCACGTTTCCGCTGTTGTGCGATTAAGGTCGCGATCCCTGCGCACGCTGACTGAACTCAATGACGTCAGAGTCTTCTTCTTCTTGCTTTGGCCTCGCTCAGTTCTCTTATCGATCCATGGAGACTTTACAATGGGACCAAGAAATGCTGTGGTTCTGTGCTGTCTTTCTGTCAATGTCTGTCCGTAGGCCTGCTCCTAGTCCCTTTCGGGGTCCTCTGATCGGACTCATCGAGGAGACACTCGATGTTGTTCGAGCTCTTGGTGTCTGTGATTGTATTGACTTGGCAACGATGGAACTTATAGGGAAACATAACTGAGTTCAGAACATAGGGCAATATATTCTTTTTTGGTCGGTGTGTGTGTGTGGTGTGTGTGTGTTTGGGTGTGTGTGGTTTGTGTGGTGTGTGTGTATGTGTGTGTGTGTGTCGTGCTTGAGAGCGCTCGCGAGACCGAGCGCGCCCGTGTGATGTGTGGTTGTGTGTGTTGTGTGTGTGTGTGTATGTGTGTAGGTTGTTTTGCGTGATGTGTGTGCGTTTGCGTGCGTGCGTGCAGTGCGTGCATGTCAGTGTTTGTGTGGTGGGTGGGTGAGAGGAGAGATAGCAGACAGAGAGGAAAGTGTGTGTTTGTGTGTGTGTGTGGGTGTTGTTTGTGTGTGTGTTGTAGCGCGCGCGCGCGCTCGCGCGCGCACGTGCGTGCGTGCGTGCGTGGTGTCCTAATTCCCATTTCTCGACTGCCGTGTTTGCCCTCCTCTCCGTCTGTACTACCCGGATGCACGCTGCACTGGCGGCATTGTCTTCCAATTACTAGCCGTGCACTCTGTGCATTGTGAAATGTGGAAGCAAGGCGGCGTTTTCCGCTATGTGGGACATAATTCCGGGGAGCGCCGCTGAACTGAAGCTCACGACTCATATTCTTCTTCTTCTTGTCTCGGTACTCCCTGTCTCTTATAGAACAAGAGTACTCTTTACAATGATAAGAGAGGATCTGAGGGCTGTGTCGTGGGGGTGTCTGTGTGCTGTCTGCTGGCTTGTAAAATGTGTTCCAGCTTGCTCAAGAAAAACAAACAAACAAACAACAACAACAAAATAACAACATTCTGGACCGATCTCTCTCAAATTTTGGTTTCTTCTTCTGTCTTTTTCGTCGATTTCTTTCTTTCGTTTTTATCTCTTGTAACGTACACACGTTTTCGATCCCCCCCCCTCTCTCTCATAGCTATCTTTCTCTCTCTCTCTTTCTCTTATCTTTCCGATCTATCCATCTTTCCTTCTTACCCTCTTCATTCTCTCCCCCCCCCCCTCATCTCTCCTCCCTCTCTCTCCTCTTCACTCTCCTCTCCTCATCTCTCTCTCACTCTCTTCTCTCTCTCCTTCGTGGAAGGTCGCCTCCTATTTTTTCTTTCTTTTTGCTCCTTCTTCTTCCA
>JADBJO010016085.1:5000-7500 GCA_016801955.1 Conus betulinus | reverse complement strand
AACTGGGAGTACAAAAAGAACAGCAGTGGCCACACATGGAAATAGGTCCTAGGTTGTATTCTGAACTTGTTCATTCGAGAAGTCTGTCTGTCCCCTTCAAATTCTCTTTGCGATCTTCAAGTAAAAATAACACGCACCTTTCACAAGAGTTTCCCCACAGCGGGGACACCTACCCGTAAGAAGTTCACCGTGTCTAGGGCACGGCATGATGTAGGGCGGAGCCCATCTTGCTCTTTCCGCCGCCGTTTTTAACCTTCTCTGAACTGAATCAAGTACCCACCCGCAGACTGCTGGGTGGACGAGAGGATTTTCAATCCATTAAACATCCAACCACTCGAGAGTTCTGAACTCACGACCATCAGCTGCACTGGCAAACTCCCTAACCATCTGGCTGTGGGCCCCGCCTATGATTATGCATCTTTCATAACCCTCTACTCCAAAATATTATCTTTATTTTGTTTTAAAGACCTTTAAGTCTGTACTCTCTCTCTCTCTCTCTCTCTCCTCTCTCTCTCTCTCTCTCTCTCTCTCTCTCTCCTCATCATGGGGTCTGCTCTGTAGAATGAATTTCTATGTTCATTCCGTACTGCTCCACCCGCCGTCTCCTGTTTTCCATATCCAGGCTAACAAGCTCATTCATATTCAACAGCTTTTTCTCCTCCTCCTAAAAGGACTTTCAGGGATGCAGTTCACATACATTTTTTTTTTCCCTAAACGTCTGCAGTCGCATGATGTCTGTACTGTGCTGATGGAGTGTGTGTGTGGTGGTGTGTGTGTGTGTGTGTGTGTGTGTGTGTGTGTTTGTGTGTGGTGTGTGTGTGCGCGCGCGCGCGCGTGAGTGCGTGCGTGCGTGCGTGTATGCTTGCGCGCGTGAGAGAGAGAGAGAGAGAGAGAGAGAGAGGAGAGAGAGAGAGACAGACAGACAGACAGAGACAGAGAGAGAGAGAGAGAGACAGAAAGTGGGGAAAGGGAGAGAGACAGAGACAGACAGACAGACTGACCAGACAGACAGACAGACAGAAAAGTTCACACAAAACATGACCAAGACTTGGGTTGTTGTTGTTTTTTTTTTTCACACACACTATACACCATCCTTCATGGAACTGATCTTATTTACTCGGAGCACAAACACGAACACGAATAATGGGGGTTCTCTTAAAATCCTTCACCCCCCAAAACCTCCAGCCCACCCCCAAACCCCCTTTACCCCCCATCTCAGCCATTCCTACCCCTCCTTCTCTTCTTGACCCAGCTGCTGCCAGGTCTGGACTGCATGTGCATCGTTTTCTTCTCTCCCTCTCCCTCCCCCCAACCCTCCCCACCCTCCCCCCCCCCCACCTCCCCCCCCCCCCACCACACACACACTCCCCATAATCACTGTTTCCCATACTTCTTTGTTCTCGTAGGAGACGTGACAATTTAGCCTGCAGTGTGAAACGTTACGATGAAAAAAAGAAAATCATATTCGCCTTATCAAGTCTCCCTCCATCCCCCCCCCCCCCCCCCCTGGGTGTGGGTGGTGTCTGTCTGTCTGTCTGTCTGTCTCTCTCTCTCTCTCTCTCCTCTCTCTCTCTCTCTCTCTCTCTCTCTCTCTTTCGTTAATGCCCTGCGCTATCAACTCGCAGCGCGAATGGGACAGGGGATCAAGACGACGAACCTGCAGATGCGCGTGCGGTGTCACTCAAACGCGTTCTGCCACAAACTAGGGGGGAAGCGAACAGAGACATGCGCGCACTTTCAACACAAGTCGTGCGGTGAAGAAGTGCCGATCAGTTGTTAATTTGACATTAGACTTGTGGAGAAAAAACAAAACAAACAAACAAAAAACAACAACAAAAAACCCCGCAGGTCCTCGTTACACTACGTGTCCCTTATGCTACAGGTCCGTTATGCTTTAGATCCGTTGTGCCCATAGGTCCGTTATGCTATAGATCCGTTATGTGACAAGTCTGTTATGCCACATGTCCGTAATGCTAAAGGTCCGTTATGTTACATGTCCGTTTTTTGCCATAGGTCTGATATGCTACAGGTCCGTCATGCCACAGGTCCGTCATGTCATAGGTCCGTCATGCCACAGGTCCGTCATGCCACAGGTCCGTCGTGCTACAGGTCTGCTTTGTGTGTCTATATGTATCCGCCAGACGCCATGAGCGTTTTGCCCTTTGCGCCGATTTACATACATATGGTATATGGCCTGTGGCATAGCTGACCTGTGGCATAGCTGGCCTGTGATATACCTGACCTGTGACATAGCTGACCTGTGACATTGCTGACCTGTGGCATTGCTGACCTTTGATATAGCTGACCTGAGGCATAGCTGACCTGTGACATAGCTGACCTGTGGCATTGCTGACCTTTGACATAGCTGACCTGTGGCATTGCTGACCTGTGGCATAGCTGACCTGTGGCATAGCTGACCTGTGGCATAGCTGACCTGTGGCATTGTGCCCTTGCTGACCTGTGATATAGCTGACCTGTGACTTAGCTGACTGTGACATTG
>JADBJO010016085.1:0-2500 GCA_016801955.1 Conus betulinus | reverse complement strand
CACGGCTGATTGCGCTGGATCGGACTCTCATCAGGGAGACATGGCTGATCGTGTCTGTGTGCTCCTGGTGTCAAATAGAGACACACACCACAGTCCATAATTCTATGGTGTTTCTCACCACCAAGGGTTCAAAAAAGTATCAAACAGCACCCCCCCAAAGCAGCCAGCAAAGGATAGTAAAATGGAATAAACGAAAGTGTGGTGAGGAAAAAAGTTGGTGAAAAACTAAAAGCATTATGCAAGCAGTATAAAATGTAGGGGACAATCTTTAAACATACATACATACATATATATATACCTCAGGGGTCAGGTTTCTGGACAACTACCCTCCGTTTCAATCACGCTGACCATGTGCACCAATACCATAATTCAGCAATCCATCTCCTCCACCACCACCCTACCCCCTTCCCCCTCTCCCTCCAAACAGTGTTCATCAGTCTGACTGTGATAGCGTCAATCCAACGGTCATTCTCTTCGCTCGTTCGTCCTTACTATATAGCACGTCATTAGGATGTCTCGAAGAACCTTTGAGGATCTCCAGTTCCCCCTTCTTCCCTGTCTTGTAAACGGACTTGTCTGCATTCATCTTGTTCGACGGGGATGACCTAGGGCATCATCATACTGAAGAGGACTGGGTCCAGTGTGTCCAGCTGGGTCCGATTCCACAATTACAGATCCAAGGCCCAAGGCGCTATCATCATATTTCTCGAGTACCTGACACTCCAGCCTACTGCACCTAATGTTTGTCCGAGGAGCAGCCATCACTCCCAATCATGTTCATCGTACAGTGAAGGCTTTGACCCATATTGTGACCGAGTCAGAGGCAGATCCTATGTCTGCTTTCTTTTTTTGTACTCCCAGTTCTTATAGAACAGGGAGTACTTTAGGACGGGAACGAAGAAATGCTGTCTGTCTGTGTGTCTGTCTGTGTGTCCGTGGTCAAAATGTGTTCCACTCGCTCCAGACAAAACTTCTGGGGCCGATCTTTCTGAAAATTTGTAGGTATGTTCATTATGGGTCAAGGATGATGCCTGATGTTTCATTTTAAATTAAAAGAATAGCCATTAGTAACGGCTATAAAGCCCCCCCCCCCCCCCTCCCCCCCCCCCATATGCCCCCAAAAATCCGATGAAGGGAAAAACCACCCGCAATGTCGAGTTTTTTTTTTTTTTCTTTTTTCCTTTCACGAATTGGAAATTGTCTCCCCTCTTTGTCGCTGTACACGTCTATTCAATATAAACTAGGAGTAGTTTTATATGCCCTGCTTCTTTTTTTATATGCAAGCACGATCCACATGACCCTTCATTTTTTTTTTTTTTTACCCTGTTGACTGTTTAGATGCTTCTTCTTTGCCAGATCCTAGTGCCATACCAATGGCGTAGAAGTCCAAGGAGTCCACAAGTCATGTCTAATTCTGATATCCTTGCTGTCGTATGACATTGAACTAATTTATTGCCCCCCCCCCCCCCCCCCCCCCCCCCCCCCCCCCCCCCCCCACCCCCCCCCACCTCCCAGGATAAAATCGTCTTTTTCATATTCATTTTTTTTCCCCTTCACAGAACCCAGGGGCGATTTTCATCTTTTGAAATTGCGGTTGTTACTATTATTCGACCTTTGTTGTCACCCCCTGAACTCTAATCCAATGTGGGGACATCATCATCATCATCGTCATCATCATCATCATTATCATCACTATCTCATCATTATAATTATAATCATCATCATTGTAATCATCATATATATATATGCAGGCAACAAACAAGAACAACAACAACAAAAAAAACTAATCACTACACTGTGCGGAAAGCATCATCATCACCATCATCATCATCACAATTATCATCATCACATCATCATCAACATGCAGGCAACAATAAAGCTGACCACTACACTGTGTAGAGAGCAGCACCAAGCAATCTAACACAGAAAAAACGTCTGGTGACAGAACATAGTGATACGAATCGTCCCGCACACACTTTCTCTCCTCTTCTTAACCTTGACGGTGCTTCCTGGGTCTTCCCATGACCCAGGTACTCAATCAAAAACAATCATATGTTATGAACGGATAGAACTATGCTCACAAAATCTTAGGAGTTCCTCAACGATCGTAATAGCCGTTGGTCACTGAAATGCCATGTATGGACACAATCAATTATCACGTAATCAGTCGTGGTTCCCCCAGGACCTACATAATTTGAATGGGTCACACATGACCCCACGCCATCGGGTGTGAAATAAGTTGCTGGACCGCGCCCTTTATCAGGTGTGGGTCTTACAAGACCCAGGCGATCTGAATAGGGATAAGCAGTTTGGAAAAAGCCTCTACAAAATATGTGGGTCTTGGGCGACCCGCACGATTGGGGTCTGTGTAGTCAAAAACGGACGCCATACGCCAAGGTTTAATCACAAGGTCACACCATCGGAGAGTCATCACATGCCAGTTCTATTCCGCCACGAATCCCGTCTCCTCCCACCCACCCAACATCTCCCCTCCATTCCG
>JADBJO010016084.1:40000-41605 GCA_016801955.1 Conus betulinus | reverse complement strand
AAAAAAAAAAAAATTGAGGAAGGGAAGGGGCCCTTTGCTGGCACTGTCTTGGCAGTAGTATCTTTTCATGACGCCTATCTTTAGTGGGGTGGTACTTGGTGTGGTGAAGCGGTGTCGTTGGATGTAGGTTTTTGTCTTTCTGTTTGGGAGAAACACGTGGCAAAGATCGCCTGTCTGTACTTCGTGTAAATGGAATAAATAGACGTATAAACTTCCGACATCTATAAGGACATACACATATAGGAAAAAAAACAAATTACACGAAACTAAACACACATCATACGCCTGTTTATGTTAGCACGCAGGCCACAACACACATCAACACACACACACACCACACACACACCCCACACCACACACACAAAGCGCGCGCATAGAGGCAAGGAGAGAGAGAGAGGAGAGAAAAGGGAGAGGAGAGAGAGAGAGGAGGAGAGAAGAGAGAGATGGAGTCAGAGCGAGAGAGAGAGGAAGAGAAGAGACAAATAAGGAAAGAGAGAGAGAGAGAGAGAGAGAGGGGGGGGGGGTTGGTGGGAGACAGAGCCAGAGACAGGAGGAGACAGAGTGAGAGAGACAAGCGCTCTTATACTCACCCTTTTCGATCTCACACGCAGAGAAAGCCATAAATTCATGATACAAATAATGATAATGATGATAATAATAATAATAATTACAAAAAAAGGACGCCAGTGAACCCCCTCTCAGCTCTCCTAATGTCAGAGTCCTGTTTGCAAAGCCAGCGCCTGACTGAGACCCAGTGGAGCGACGTTGCCAAAAAGCTGCGGGTTCGTCATCTGATTGGGGACACAACAGTCAATGGTGAAAGCCCCACGGCTTCAAACGCTGGCGGCTTCACACTGATCATCTGGACAACAGGTTCAGATAACGATGATGGAATGATGGTGTGCTACTAGGGTGTGGAGACATGGCTTCTGAGGTTTTTTTTTTTTTTTTCCAACAGAACGTTCATGATGGATATCTTTCGTGTGGGAATGATAGTTCATCTGTGAATTACTCGGAGTTTGAGCAAGGAGGTAAATCTATGTGGTTCGTCAATTTCTGCCTTGTTTGTCTGTATGTTTCTGTTTTTCTTTAGGCTTTAGGCTCTGTCTGTTTTTGTGTTTATCTGCCTTTTGCTTTGAATTTTTTTGTTTACTCTAGTTCGATCATTCTTCTTTTTTCAATCCTCTTCAATGCTCTCTCTCTCTCTCTCTCTCTCTCTCTCTCTCTCCTCTCTCTCTTCTCTCTCTCTCTCTCTCTCTCGAAATCCCCTGTCTGTACTCCATTTTCAGCCCCCATCCAATTTGTTTTTGTTTAATTGACATTAAAATGTGTGCATATGTTTTCACATGCATGCATGCATGCATCCATGCATGCCGGCTGTGTGTGTGTGTGTGTGTGTTGTGTGTGTGTGTGTGTGTGTGTGTGTGTGTGTGTGTGTGTGTGAATTAGTCTCACTGTCATTTTTCTTTCTGATTATCTCTTCATACATGTATCTGCATGTAGTTTCATTCATCCCCGTCAATATTCATAATTTTGCTACATGGGTAGTGCAACCTTTGGCCACTATCGTCCAATCACTATTTTATTTATGATTAGCTGTCATGT
>JADBJO010016084.1:22500-25000 GCA_016801955.1 Conus betulinus | reverse complement strand
CTTTCTTTCTTTCTTTCTTTCTTCTTCTTCTTCTTCTTTGTCGTCGTCGTCGTCGTCATCGTCGTCGCCATTGCCACTATCGTCGTTATCATCATCATCACCTCCTCCTCCTCCATTCCAAATGCCTAACTTATTTAAACCTCTTTTTGTCACACCTGGGATGAAACCCAACAATCCCTCATGTTTTAAATACTATTCCAAGAAATGGGCCACTCAGCCACCGGTAGCCAGCGCATTCCAGACAGGTGCTGGCAGGTGGCCAACAGCGCCAGACCATTGTGCTGCTGTTGCTGCTGGCTTGATCTGTCTCACTGCTCTGTTGACGTGGGGGCGGACGGGGCCAGTTAGTGGGCTGATTGTTCTGGGATAACGAGGGTCAGGTTGGAGCCACAGTGGGGAAAAGGGGACTCGGGTGGGATAGGGGTGGGTGTGGATTAGGGGGAGTGGGTTAGGGGATGAGGAGGGGGCTATGTTGTCTTTTTCGTTTCTTTTTTTTATCAGGAACTTTTTTTTTCCTGCCTGTCTGTCTCTCTGTCTATCTGCTTGCCTCTCTCTCTCTCTCTCTCTCTCTCTCTCTCTCCCCCCCCCCCCCCCCCCCCCCCCCCCCCCCCCCACCCCCCCCCCCCCCCCCCCCCCCCCCCCCCCCCCCCCCCCCCCCACCCCACCCCCAACCCCAGTGTTTTTTCGTCTTTCTCCATTGATGTCACTCTCATTACCTTCACCAGGGTGATTTCGACTTTCACCTGTATCTGCTTGCTTGTCGGCCAGAGAGAGAGAGAGAGAGAGAGAGAGAGAGAGAGAGAGAGAGAGAGAGAGAGAGAGAGAGAGAGAGAGAGAGAGAGAGAGAGAGAGAGAGAGAGATAACGCAAAAAAAAAAAACCGAACGGATTTTATCCACGCGTTCCTCTGTTTCCTTTCGGAGAAAGGTTCTGGTCTTTTCTCACAACACAGAGATGACAGTGTCAAACACACTGCGTCTCAAAGTCATCGAAGGATAAACCAACAACATTGAAGCCTCCCCTCCCTGGGCTCCTTTACCCATCTTCCCCCTCCCACCTTCTCTCCCTCCTTCCCTCGTTTCTTCTCACCAACATTCTTGCTCTCCGCAATCCCTGTAAAGAAACCATCGTCAAAAAGAAAACGTGGAGAAATATGATTCAAAAGAGATGAGACTTCATTTAAGTAAACACGGCTTTTTACCTAACCATACAGAAAGACACACCGTGGCCCCTTAACGATTTTTTTTTTATTCTTCGTGTGGTTCTTGGTGCAGTTCCAGAGTAAAAGGTGGTTCCAGGTTCTGTTTAGCATGATTAGTACATATGTTCCAGTGAACGAGATCACTGTGAAATTACTGTTACGAAATGATACCATTCTGTGATGCCTTCTATTGACATGAAATAGAACGAATGCAGTGGCATGTTCATTTACATTCCGTGTTTTCCACTATCCTGTTATAAAAAAAAGCACATGGGTAGTAACTCTTCTATTCTACACCTACCACACTGCCTTTGAAGAGGTCAATCACCCTCGTCCTTCTCATTCTCCCCCCCCCCCCCCTTCCCCCATATCAGTCTACTAAAGAATTCCACTGATTTAGTTTCTTATTAAATGAATTTTGGTTTACATTCTTTAGAGCACGAACACTTCTCTCTTCCCGAGTAAAGACAAACTGCATTTGCAAGAGGTAGAAGCCCATATTTTCATGCAAGCATTGTTGGTGACTTACTACCATACCAAACACTCTGTGATTCTTTCACCTTCTCTGGTTACTGTCATTTGTTCACCAGAGGAGATTCTGCATGACTTCAGTGGTGCCTGTTGTGAGACGTATGACACCACAGACGCCACATATTATTAAGCTCCTTACCAACGACAACAGTCACTTAGTTGTGGATCTGGTGTGTCCCAGCGCCACCCTCCAGTGGGCACCACAACATCCACCATGGACATTCTTCATGAACTTGCCGGTACCGCCGAGTTTGACCTGCACTGGCCGGTATCGCCGAGTTTGACCTGCACTGGCCGGTATCGCCGAGTTTGACATGAACTTACCGGTACCGCCGAGTTTGACCTGAACTTACCGGTACCGCCGAGTTTGACATGAACTTACCGGTACCGCCGAGTTTGACATGAACTTACCAGTACCACCGAGTTTGACACCGGTACCGCCTAGTTTTGACACCGGTACCGCCGAGTTTGACATGAACTTACCGGTACCGCCGAGTTTGACATGAACTTACCGGTACCGCCGAGTTGACACCGGTACCGCCGAGTTTGACCTGAACTTACCGGTACCGCCGAGTTTGACACCGGTACCGCCGAGTTTGACCTGAACTTTCCAGAAGGATGAATGAGGACACAGGATCAAGACTAAAGTTGCAAAAACACGCACAATTGTGAAGTGTGTATGTTAACTGTGACGAAGAGGATGATGAAGAAAATGTTATGAAGTTCTATTCTAATATGAGATTGTTACATTTGTGATATATCCCAGTAT
>JADBJO010016084.1:7500-10000 GCA_016801955.1 Conus betulinus | reverse complement strand
GTAGTTCAGTTGGCGTCGTCCCATGAAGCGCTAGGGAGTACCTGCTTCTTATCTAGCGGATAGGGTTTGGGGTTGAGTTCTCACCTTCGATAAAGAGTACAAACACATCTCCATCACAGCACGAGGCAAATTAGTCCAACTAGGAAAAAACAGTTCTCTCTCTCTCTCTCTCTCTCTCTCTCTCTCTCTCTCTCTCGCTCTCTCTCTCTCTCTCTCTCTCTCTCTCTCTCTCTCTCTCTCTCTCTCTCTCTCTCTCTCTCTTGCTGTCTTTTCTTCTTTCTCGATTTTATGCCCTTTCTGTCTGTGTTGATTCTTACTTCCTAACTTTTCTTTCTGTTATTTCATACTGATATGTCTTTCTATTTCTTCTTTTATACTGGTTTAATAATCATTGTATCCTCCAGCAATCCTAGGAACTTTCCTTTTCTTTCATAGTTTATTATCATTTTTCCCTTTCTTTAATGTTACCTTCTTTTATTCCTTCACATCTTATTAATGAGTTTATTTCTGATTTCTTCAAACTGGCTTTTCCCCTTTTTTCCTTCATAATTATTTCGTTTCCTTCAATTCTTTCATATTTCCTGATTTGCCTTTGATCTTTCAAGCTTGCAATCTTTCTATTTAAAAAAAAAAAAAAAACCTATTGCCTGCTTTTCTGTTCCTCCATACCTACATGAACCTCTCATTTTACCATGTTCCTTACCTTTCCTTCAGTCTTTCATGCTTGTTGACTTTTCCCATCGTTTCGTATTCTGTCTTTCTCTTGTGTCCGTCGTGCATTATTTTCACCCCTTCTATGTGTTTATCAGTCCCAGACGTCTTGTCAAATCACCTCCCTCACACACACACACACACACACACACACACACACACACACACACACACGCACGCGCGCGCGCGCGCGCGCGCGCGCGCGCGCGCGCGCACGCACGCACGCACACACGCACGCACGCACGCACACACACACACACACACACACACACACACACACACACACGGAAGGAAAAGTTACCTATATTAGACGATTACTATTTTCCACGTATTATTCAAAAAGTAGATAACCATGAAAAAATAAATGTAGCAATATATATTCGTGAAGGACAAAAATATCTGCCATGCAATAGTCCTGTTCCCGGACTGCATGCTTGTGCAGTAAAGGTACAGGTAAATTGTAATATACTAACAATTGTTTCTGTTTATTCACCACAAGGTCCAAATGATACAAACACTGAATGGCTACACTCGATTCAGTCAGACCAGTCAAATAAATATCTCGTCAGTGGTGACTTTGATGCCCATTCGCCATTTTGGGAAAAAGGATGTCAAGTCATAACTAGTAACCGCTTTACTGAGAACATAGTTGACTCATCTCTCTACCTTTTAAACAATGGCAATATAACTCGCATTCCAGACAATCCCAAACATAATCCTAGTGCCATAGATTTAACATTAATATCCCCAGAGCTAGCGGTTTCTTGTGATTGGCAAACTCTTAATGACACATTAGATAGTGACCATCTACCTATTGTCATTACATTTGAAACGATGAGACCCGAAACAAACAATGTAACACACGATAAAGTTCCAAAATACTGTTATAAATTTGCTAACTGGAATAAATTTTCATTTTTCTTAAGCTCGTTTTATATTGATGAAGAACAAATTAATAGTCAAGATGTAGAAACAGTGTATGATCAATTTCAAAAGTCTGTACTCTCTGCTGCTAGTGAATCAATTCCAACAGTAAAATCAGTAAAATCAAAGACACATTTGAGAAATGTCTGGTGGAATGAGACTTGTCAAGAGGGTAAAGAAGAAAAACAGAATAAAATAAAAGAACATAAAAGAGAAAAAGATCCTAAGGAAAAAGTTAAAAAGCCTCTTGAGAAGAAAAGAGCAAAAAACGCACAAAAAAAAAGTAAAAACGCAAAGCAAAGCGGCAATATTGGTCTTCATCTTGTGAGAATGAGGTGTCAAATTTTGAAGATATGCAAAAAGCTTGGACACATTTGAAAACAATGAAAATTGGGGTTAACCTACCTCAGTGCCCTATCACATTAAACAGTGCAGAATGTCCATCAAATTTTGATAAAGCTGAAGCTTTTGCTAATCTGTTTGCAAGACACAGTAGCATAGACAACTTAACAACTAAAAAACACCGTGAAAATGAAAGAAAAGAAAATATTTATAATAGTCAGCAGCCAGTAATAGATCATTGTTTGAATACCTCAATAACATTGCAGGAAGTCAAAGAATGTATCATGAATTTGAATAAAAATAAATCAGTGGGCCTAGACGGCATTTCTAACGAAATGTTAAGTATCTTCCACAAAAATATGATATACAGCTTTTGCATTTTTTTTTTTAAAATGTTGGATAGATGGTAACATGCCTCAAATTTGGAAGCATTCTATTATTGTTCCAATTCACAAAAAGGGGAAACAACTCAGAGATATACATAGTTATCGACCTATTGCATTAACATCAAATACATGTAAAT
>JADBJO010016084.1:0-2500 GCA_016801955.1 Conus betulinus | reverse complement strand
TAGGCAGGTTTTTAAAACCATCTCCTTTGTGTGTCTGTGGTCAAAACTTTAATGTATCTCATTTTTTTTACTTGAATGTTCCATAACAAAAGCGTATTTTCAATGTCTTCATGATAAAATTTTGTCTAAAAATCTACCTTTAAACATTGCATAGTGTTTTTTGTCCCAACCCAGAAAATGGGTGGAGTCTAGCCAATTTGGCTGTAAATCTGATCAAGTCTCATCCACTTGGCAGATATTTCTAACGGATTTCTTTTTTTGTTTGTTTTTTTTTTTGGTTTAGTGGTCTGATGTACACGTAGAGCAAAGAATTTGTTACATGACATAGCTGTCCGACTCTCACGTGTACTAGGTCGCATTATTCCCATTTACGAAAACTTTTGCGAGAGAGAGAGAGAGAGAGAGAGAGAGAGAGAGAGAGAGAGAGTTTGGTTTGTTTATAGGTGAGTGCATGTTCTGCGTATGTCTATACATTTTTGTGTGGATAAGTTTTTGAGTGTGTGTGCAGGGGAGGGGGGCGGTTTGTGTGTGTGTGTGTGTGTGTGTGTGTGTGTGTGTGTGTGTGTGTGAGAGAGAGAGAGAGAGAGAGAGAGAGAGAGAGAGAGAGAGAGAGAGAGAGAGTTTGTCAGTGAGTGAATATATGTGCGTTGCACGCATACACGTGAGTAGGGAGATGGGAAGCGTGGTGTGTGTGCGTGGTGTGTGTGTGTGTGTGTGTGTGTGTGTGTGTGTGTGTGTGTGTGGTGTGTGTGTGTGTGTGTGTGTGTGAGTGAGAGAGAGAGAGAGAGAGAGAGAGAGAGTTTGTCAGTGAGTGAATATATGTGTGCGTGCACGCATACACGTGAGTAGGGAGAATGGGAAGCGTGGTGTGTGTGCGTGTGTGTGTGTGTGTGTGGTGTGTGTGTGTGTGTGTGTGTGTGTGTGTGTGTGTGTGTGTGAGAGAGAGAGAGAGAGAGAGAGAGAGAGAGAGAGAGAGAGAGAGAAAGTTTGTCAGTGAGTGAATATATGTGCGTGCACGCATACACGTGAGTAGGGAGAATGGGAAGCGTGGTGTGTGTGTTGCCTTGTGTGTGTGTGTGTGTGTGTGTGTGTGTGTGTGTGTGTGTGTGTGTGTGTGTGTGTGTGTGTGGTGTTAGGGGGGCGGGGGGGGGTTTCTTTTTTTTTTTTTTGTTTTTCTGGTGTTCTTTAGAGAGAGAGAGAGAGAGAGAGAGAGGAGAGAGAGAGAGAGAGAGAGAGAGAGAGAGAGAGAGAGAGAGAGAGAGAGAGAGAGAGAGATTTGATTCTCAGTACAGTTAAGATGTAATGTGGTTTATTGTTAAAATTTCTGATTTTATTATGCTACTTACAAATGTTAAAATGTTTTCCCTGTTTAATTTTTACTTTATGTTTTTTTTATGTCTTTCAGATGTTATTTGTATTATTTTCGTTTTCTCATTAATTTATTTATTTAGTTTTTTTTATCCTTTTAAAATGTCAGTACAACACTATACTATGATAGAAAAAAAAATTAACAACAACAAAAAAAACAAAAACAAAAGACGCGTGGGAACTTTCCTTCATCTCTCCTAATGTCAAGAGTCCTGTTTTGCGAAGCCAGCGTCTGACTGAGACCAGTGGAGCGACGTTGCCAAAAGCTCTGCGGGTTCGTCATCTGATTGGGGACACAACAGTCAATTGTGAAAGCCACACGGCTTCAACGCTGGCGGCTTCACACTGATCATCTGGACAACAGCTTCAGATAACGATGATGAAATGATGGTGTGCAGTAAGGTATGGAGGATAGGGCTTCTGAAGTTCTGTTGTTTGAGATCGTTCGTAACGTATGTTCTTTTGTGAGTGAGAGTTCGTCAGTGAAGTACGTGGAGCTGGAGGAAGAAGGTAACTGGATCAGTTCTTTCTTGTCTGTCCTGTTTGTGTGTATGTTTTCTGGTTTGTCTTTAGGCTATGTCTGTTGTTGTCCTTAACTTTCTTTTGTTTTGTCTTTCTCTGTCTTTTTCCCTGTTTATTCATTCATCTTTTCAAGTCCTTTCAATTCTCTCTCTCTCTCTCTCTCTCTCTCTCTCTCTCTCTCTCTCTCTCTCTGTAAGTTTACCAGCCTCTACTCTCTTTTAAACCACACACACACACACACACACACACACACACACACACACACACACACACACACACACACACAATACCCCCTCCCATTCTCTGTATCTTATTCCTTGCCGTTTAAAAAGTGTGGTGTGTGTGTGTGTGTGTGTGTGTGTGTGTGTGTGTGTGTGTGTGTGTGTGGTGAGTGTGCGTACATGCGTTTGTGTGTGTGTTGTGTGTGCGTGTGTGGGTGTGTGTGGTTTGTGTGTGTGTGTGTGTGTGTGTGTGCGCGAGTGAATCTTCTGGTCATGTCTTTTGCTGATGATTGGTTCATAGATCTGTCTGAATGGCATTGGTCCATCAGGTCTATATGACACAATTTGACATTTGGCAACTATCATCTAAACTCTGTTTATTTATTCAT
>JADBJO010016083.1:30000-37500 GCA_016801955.1 Conus betulinus | reverse complement strand
TGCTTTCTCTTTCACGTCTTTCTCACATACATGCAACACATGACACAAAGATATTGTATTGCGCTTAGGTCCACTCCATGGGGAGTGAAATTATAATGTCACTTTTTCATATACAAGCATTATACCCGGTGGGTATATGAACAGGTCCATATAATAGTGAACCTGTAAACCTCAGAATTCCTTTTCTCTTGTAATTTCGTAACTTTACGTCCCATTACTTTAAGTGTTTTTCTTTGATCACTTTGTTTTCTGCAAGTGAGGAATTCAACGAATAAATTCAACCTTAGCTTCAAATGTACAATACCTTTTGTTTGTCAGGTATTGGAATTCGACGATTAAACTCTCCAATAGCTTCAAAAGGACAATATATTTGTTTGCCCGGTAACTGGATTCAACATTTAAGTCACAACAGTTTCATAAGGACAATACCATTTGTTTGCCAGGTAACGGCTAATAATCCAGTATTTCTTTCGATTTCTGACCAGCGCTTTGCGCCGATTTCTTTCCAACACTGCTGAAGGGGTTAAAACATCAATTCCCCTGGGATCTGAACTTTTTTCGCCTGGGATCTGAACTTTGACTGAAGGGGGGAAAGCGCCAAGTGCCTTTGCATAAAAGGGGGGGGAGGGTGGGAATTTTTTCGTGGAGCAGAGAGTGCGTCTTCACTGCTAGCGTGTTACTCGAAAAAGGAAGTGCTTTTACGCTTGCCTGACATACGTCGAAAAGGGGAGTGTTTTTGCGCATGCCTGACATGCGTTAAGACTTTTGTCTTGCCGGAAAATACCGGAATAATCGCACTCCGCCACAAATTCCCTTATGTCCCATAAGAACTTTTGTGGCTGATGCTTCTTGTTAGGTCCCATGGCAATTGATAATGTTCTCTTTCATCTCTCTCTCACCCATCTTCACTCACCACCTAATCAACATGCTTTCTCTTTCACGCCTTTCTCACATACATGCAACACATGACACAAAGATATTGTATTGCGCTTAGGTCCACTCCATGAGGAGTGAAATTATAATGTGTCACTTTTTCATATACAAGCATTATACCCGGTGGGTATATGAACAGGTACATATAATAGTGAACCTGTAAACCTCAGAATTCCTTTTCTCTTGTAATTTCGTAACTTTACGTCCCATTACTTTAAGTGTTTTTCTTTGATCACTTTGTTTTCTGCAAGTGAGGAATTCAACGAATAAATTCAACCTTAGCTTCAAATGTACAATACCTTTTGTTTGTCAGGTATTGGAATTCGACGATTAAACTCTCCAATAGCTTCAAAAGGACAATATATTTGTTGCCCGGTAACTGGATTCAACATTTAAGTCACAACAGTTTCATAAGGACAATACCATTTGTTTGCCAGGTAACGGCTAATAATCCAGTATTTCTTTCGATTTCTGACCAGCGCTTTGCGCCGATTTCTTTCCAACACTGCTGAAGGGGTTAAAAAACATCAATTCCCCTGGGATCTGAACTAAAGGGGGGGGGGAGGGTGGGAATTTTTTCGTGGAGCAGAGAGTGCGTCTTCACTGCTAGCGTGTTACTCGAAAAAGGAAGTGCTTTTACGCTTGCCTGACATACGTCGAAAAGGGGAGTGTTTTTGCGCATGCCTGACATGCGTTAAGACTTTTGTCTTGCCGGAAAATACCGGAATAATCGCACTCCGCCACAAATTCCCTTATGTCCCATAAGAACTTTTGTGGCTGATGCTTCTTGTTAGGTCCCATGGCAATTGATAATGTTCTCTTTCATCTTCTCACCCATCTTCACTCACCACCTAATCAACATGCTTTCTCTTTCACGCTCTTTCACATACATGCAAACACATGACACAAAGATATTGTATTGCGCTTAGGTCCACTCCATGGGGAGTGAAATTATAATGTCACTTTTTCATATACAAGCATTATACCCGGTGGGTATATGAACAGGTACATATAATAGTGAACCTGTAAACCTCAGATTCCATTTCTCTTGTAATTTCGTAACTTTACGTCCCATTACTTTAAGTGTTTTTCTTGATCACTTTGTTTCTGCAAGTGAGGAATTCAACGAATAAATTCAACCTAGCTTCAAATGTACAATACCTTTTGTTTGTCAGGTATTGGAATTCGACGATTAAACTCTCCAATAGCTTCAAAAGGACAATATATTTGTTTGCCCGGTAACTGGATTCAACATTTAAGTCACAACAGTTTCATAAGGACAATACCATTTTGTTTGCCAGGTAACGGCTAATAATCCAGTATTTCTTTCGATTTCTGACCAGCGCTTTGCGCCGATTTCTTTCCAACACTGCTGAAGGGGTTAAAACATCAATTCCCCTGGATCTGAACTTTGACTGAAGGGGGGAAAGCGCCATGAGACACTTCTTGCTCATTTTTTTGGGCATGAAGTGTTGACCCCCGAGTCATAACCGAAAAGTAGTGGACCTAAGCGCTTTGACTGTCTGAGGATTATGAAATCATAATGAAAACATACTATAGCACCCAACTATAGCACCCAACCTAACAACGTAGGCTGCTGGGCGCTTAAAACACACACACGCACCAAATATTGCGTTCATAGGTGATCAACATAGCTACACCCACACGCGCGTTCCCGCGCACAGCTGTTCGCGCGCACACACACATCCTCCTCGCGCACACGCACCTGGAACATACTGTTGCACACAAGATTATACTATGTAACCAGTGAACAGCTCCTTTGTACACAAGCAAAGTGTACACATATATAATGTCTTGTGGGGGTTGCCCGTCCTTCTTGTTGCCTTTGCTACGCCCTTGTCCGCCGGTTTTGTCTGTTAGCATCCGCAGGTCCGTGAGCCCCCAGGACCTTGTAGTGCGTCCTGGACTGGGCCCACGATGCTGGTCTGCCAGTCCGCGGCTTGTTGCGCTGGAGGTACTGTGAAGGTCGTGGAGCACAAGACTTATCTTGAATTTTTTCGTGGAGCAGAGAGTGCGTCTTCACTGCTAGCGTGTTACTCGAAAAAGGAAGTGCTTTTACGCTTGCCTGACATACGTCGAAAAGGGGAGTGTTTTTGCGCATGCCTGACATGCGTTAAGACTTTTGTCTTGCCGGAAAATACCGGAATAATCGCACTCCGCCACAAATTCCCTTATGTCCCATAAGAACTTTTGTGTTGCATGGCTGGAGTCGACTTTCGTCTTCTGGATGAGACTGCTAAGTAAACTGCAGTAACTGTAGTAGTCTGTCTATGGTAACGAACAGATCATGCACCAGCTCTAACTTTGTGGTATTGCCACCCCTATGGATATAAAACAGCAATAACAGCCTCCCAAAGCAGCCAGAGAAGGACAGAGGAAGGACATAGGAACGAAGCGTAAAGACAAACCAGAAGAGCATCCAAGAGGACGCCGTCCTCTGCAAGGGTCCAACTGTCTCCTTTAAAAAAAATGCACATGCAGGTCATCATGATGTTAAACAAAGTTACAGGGTGGGCGGCTTAGCTGGTTGCCCATGTGACATCAATATGCTGATATGTTTTAACCCCGGCCTGCAGATGCCCCGCTGTTGATTGCAAGGGAAGTAAGCCTGCGTGACTTGTGAAGGGCACAGCAGTTATTTCCCATGTACCTTATCAAATGTGTGTTTTTGTTAGCCGTCATTACTGCTCTAAGACTAACAGACATTGAAAGAATTTTGCAAAGGTTTCTTTGACTTTCTCTGAATGCTGTCGACAATGTGTAAACGTGTGCCTGTGCACCTGCATCCGCCTGAATAAATGCATAAGTGTGTGTTTGAACACATGCGTGTGCGTGTGGAGGGCTGGGTGAGGTTGAGGGGGTGTATGTGTATATTTGTGTTGTTTGGGAGGGGGAGGTAAGACAGTGAGGATGGATGGAAAGGAGGGTTGCATGGGTGGGGTTAGGACGTAGAACTGAAGTGGTTATTAAAATGTTTTGCAGTTTACATTTCATTTCAGTCCACAGACAGCGATTTTATTTGTGTGGGGTCGTTTTTCGTTCAGTATGTTTGTAGATCATGGAATATAGATGACAGTGGTTTAAGTAGACAATAATGGTAGATTATGGTGGTATATATGATAGTGGTGTAGATCATGGTGGTATATATATGATGCTGGTGTAGTTTATGGTGGTATATATGATGGTGGTGTAGTTTATGGTGGTGTATATGATGGTGGTGTAAGTTAGTATGCTCTAATCAATGGCAACCTATATATTGATAGTGTAAATTATGGTGCTGTAGATGATAGGACAGATGATGGCGATATAGACTACGATAGTGTACATGATAGTAATCTGAATAAGGATAGTGTAAATGATGGTAGGGAAGGTTTTGGTGGTGCAGATGATGATAGTGTAAATGATGGTAGTACACATGATGGTGGCGTAGGTTGTGGTGGTATATATGACGGTGATGTAGATTGTAGTGGTATATATGATGGTGGCGTAGGTTGTGGTGGTATATATGATGGTGGTCTGGGTTATGGTGGTATAAATGATGGTGGCGGAGATTATGGTGGTAGATATGATGATGGTATAGATTATTGTGGTATATATGATGGTGGTGTATGTTATGGTGGTATACATGATGGTGATGTAGATTGTAGTGGTATATATGATGGTGGTGTAGGTTATGGTGGTATATATGATGGTGGTGTAGGTTACGGTAAGCGCCTCAAAACGTTTACATAAAGTAAAACAATACTGTTTCTGCTGAAAGCATTTTCTTGAACTTGCATGTATCTCTTGTGCTAAGTGTAAATAATACAATTCAAAACATGCATGAGATGCTTGATTTTCGACAGCTGAAAGTACCATGATCAAGGACTACCAGAAAGCCAGCACTTTTTTTTCCCCCAAACCGTACTAGAAAACATTTCCACCAGCTGAGACAGCAAGACAAAATGACTGATGATGCTTGGTTTTTACAAGCTGAAGGCGCCATGAGCTAGGACAACCAGAACCCAGTATCTCAAAGTACCGGGTTTCGGGAAAAGTTTGCACAGAAATCATTTCCTCAGAATGCAATTACAAGAACATCGTATTTTGATGTACTGGACTTTGTAGGTACATGGAAAGCGTCTTTTGTTTAGTTTTACGTCTTTTCACATGGCGTGTTTTTAGACGATTGTGATATTTGTAAATGATATACATCAAGATGACATTGATATTATTATACAAATGAAAACATAATTGAAAATAAAGCTTAAAATAAATGAACATGAACAGCATAAACAATGTTTGCTTAAAAAATACTGAAATTTCATACTAATGTACCGATAGGACTGCGAAGTAAATATTTTGATACATTAGCCAAAAATGAATGATTTGAAGTCAGAGTCTTAAATCATCAATTGTAGGATTATTTGGCAACTGAAAATTGGGTAGGTACTGCCGCATAGCGGGACAGTTAAATAGTACATGAAATGTCAAAAATCTTTCCCCACATATGCATTTTGCAGTATCAACATATTTACATTTTAATGAATTATATTTAAGTCTAAAACACAAACTGGAAATTTCCCTTGGAAAAACGTTTCACAAAGACATGCTGTAAGAGTGTGTGCCGATTTACATTATTATAACCCACACGAGCTTTGGTGTCTTTTTCTTTAGATTATAGCATTCCTTTACAGACAAAGGAATATAAACGTTTTCACAACGAATACTTTGTCCTGCACCTCCTCTAGCTACTCTGTCTGCCCACTCATTTCCATAAATACCACAATGTGATGGAACCCAAGTAAATGTTACACTGGAACTCTTTTGAATTAGAAAATGTATGAGATGATTAATTCAATTACTAAGTCACATCTGTCTCTAGACTTCATGGGATTTCAGTGTGAATAAGACAGACTTAGAGTCAACACAAAAAAGTATTGGAAATATAACCATAGGAAGATTAACAATGTATCGCAGAGCCATGAGAATGGCTACCAGTTCCGCGGTGAAACAGAATGACCTGCACCAATATGAAACGATTTTTCCTTCTTTAGACCAGGTATTACAAACCCAGCACCTGCCACATTAGTGTCAACAAGACAACCATCGGTATATACCTTCAAATGATTAGAATAATTTGAATGAACATGAGAGCGAAAAGAAACAGCAAGTAGATGAGGGTTATCACTCTTTTTGAGATCGTCATTGGAAAAGTCAAAATCTGCTCTGTTCAGTTCCCATGGAGGAATTGGAGACGTAATCGAACGCTTACCTATATCTTTAGTTTTCAGATCTAATCTACTGTGAATATCTGATGTATAAGTGGCTATTGTTGTCAAAGATTTTATGGCCCTTGCTCTTTTTGGAAATGAAGATCTGATCTAAGTACGTTTTCATTCACGTTGACATTTTCAACAGCACTGCTTCTTATAGTGTACATAGCTGAAGACGGTTCTCGATAATCGTTCAAAGGTAGAACACCAACCTCCCCATATGTAGCAATAGTCGGGGTGTGGACAGGAACTCCCAAAGCTAATTTATATGCTTTAGAGTCAATACTTTGTAATTTCTTCATAAGATATTTAGGAGCAGAAAAATAAACTTCTTGGCCATAAGTCAGCTTTGATCTAACCAAAGATGTTGCAAGAAGAGTCAAGCTTTTTGTTTCGTTAGCCCAATCTTGTCTGCTTATAATTTTAAGCAAATTTAAGCTTTTTTGAACTTTTGATAGACTGTTTTCAATGTGAAATTTCCATGATAATTTCGATGTAAAATAGACACCTAAGAACTTTGTTATGTCTTTGAATTGTAACTCAGCTCCGTCAATAAAGAAACTAGGTAATCTTCTGGGAGGGTCACCAGCACTAAATACCATCATGTGAGTTTTTTCAACAGATAAAGATAAAACATTCTCTGTAAAGAAAGCACTTATCTTATCTAATTCAGACTGATAACAGATCTGAATTTGTTTTAGTTTTCTGTTTGAAATAGACTTCAATTTTGCATCCAACCAAATACAAATGTCATCAGCATATTGAACAATCCCAACAGCTTTGATATCTTCTTAGAAAGATCTGATATCATAATACTGAAAAGATAAGGAGCAATGATGGATCCTTGGGGAACTCCCATATGTAAACCTCTCTGGGAGAATATGCATTTTCAACTCTTGTTTCAATAGTTCTACAGGAAAGAAAATCTTTTACAAACGAAAACATTCTCCCACAAATACCTGCTCTTTTCAGTTTAAATAACAATTGAGTGTGCCACACTTGATCGTAGGCTCGTTTAATGTCAAAAAATGTTGCCAGCACATTTTGCCTACGAGCAAATTGGCGTTTTATATTGGTGTGTGTGTGTGTGTGTGTGTGGGTGTGGGTGTGTGTGCGCGCGCGCGTTTGTGCGTGTGTGTTTGCGATTGTGTGCGCACGCCCGCGTATGTGTGTGTGTGTGTGTGTGTGTGTGTGTGTGTGTGTGTGTGTGTGTGTGCACGTCGTGCATGTGCGCGTGTGTATGCAGAAGTGCATGTGCATGGGCACGGTTTGTTTATGTGTATGTGTGTGT
>JADBJO010016083.1:0-27500 GCA_016801955.1 Conus betulinus | reverse complement strand
ATAGTGTTGCTGTTATCCGTCAGTTATGATGGTCTAGGTGATGGTAATGTAGATAGGGACTGTGTACCGGGAGGCAAAGAGTGATGAGTGGCTACTGCATTTGTTGTTTGGCTTGGTTTGACTGGATTAAATTTCATAACCCCCCCCCCCCCTTTTATCTCTCTCTCTCTGTCTGTCTCTATCTGTCTGTCTGTCTCTGTCTGTCTGTCTCTCTCTCTCTCTCTCTCTCTCTCTCTCTCTCTCTCTCTCTCTCTCTCTCTCTCTCTCTTTCTGCACATTCATCTAGGCTTTCAGTTACTTACTGACTGAGTGAACGATCAATCAACTGATTGACTACTTTGCTCATTCAATATATCATTTATATATCCATATTCCATTATGAATTGACCTGTATCAGGGTATGGCTGGGTCCCAAACCGCCAGTGCCAGACAGGATCGAGCTGTTTGCTTCCAACCTCCCAGGGGTGGTGGACAATATCAGACGCTCACCAAGAGGGACGTTTTGGGTGGGAATTTCCCAGACACGACACCGGGAATGCCTTCTGTCCTGGATGTGTTTGGCAGAAAGCCGCAACTCCGCGGTGCCTTCATCACGGTGAGAGATCCTGCGGGTCTGTTTGTTCGTATTTCTGTGCGAGAGATCCTGCTCATCTGTTTGCTGGTATGTCTGTGCGAGATATCCTGCCCGTCTGTTTGTTGGCCTCTCTGTGTAAGGTATCCCACCCGTCTGTTTGTTGGTCTGTCTGTGTGAAAGATCTCACCCGTCTGTTTCTTAGCCTGTCTGTGTGTGTGATCCTGCCCGTCTGTTTGTTGGCCTGTCTGTGCGAGAGATCCTGCCTGTCTGTTTGTTTGCCTATCTGTGCGAAAGGTCTTGTGCGTCTGTCTGTTGGCCTATCTGTGTGAGAGATCTTGCCCGTCTGTTTTTTAGCCTGTCTGTGTGAAAAATCCTTTTCCGTCTGTTTGTTGCGCTGCCTGTCTGTGTGAGAGGTCCTATCCATCTGTTTGTTTGTCTGTCTGTGTGAGAGGTCCTGTTTGCCTGTCTGTGCGAGAGATACCGCCCGTCTGTTTGTTGGCTGATTTGTGTGAAGGATCCTGCCCATCTGTTTGTTGCTTTCTTTGTATGAGAGATTCTGCCCGTCTGTTTGTTGGCTCGTCTGTGTGAAGGATCCTGCCCGTCTGTTAGCTTGTCCGTGTGAAGGATCCTGCCCGTCTGTTTGTTGGCTCGTCTGTGTGAAGGATCCTGCCCGTCTGTTAGCTTGTCCGTGTGAAGGATCCTGCCCGTCTGTTTGTTGGCTCGTCTGTGTGAAGTCTCCTGCCCGTCTATTTGTTGGCTCGTTTGTGTGAAGTCTGCTGCCCGTCTGTTTGCTGGCTCGTCTGTGTGAAGTTTCCTGCCCGTCTGTTTTTTTGGCTCGTCTGTGTGAAGCCTCCTGCCCGTCTGTTTGTTGGCTTTTTGTGTGCGAGATCCTCTCCGTCTGTTTGTTGGCCTGTCTGTGTAAAGGATCCTGCCCGTCTGTTTGTTGGCCTGTCTGTGTAAAGGATCCTGTCCATCTGTTTGTGTGGCGTGTCTGTGTAAAGGATCCTGCCCGTCTGTTTGTTGGCGTGTCTGTAAAGGATCCTGCCCGTCTGTTTGTTGGCCTGTCTGTGTAAAGGATCCTGCCCGTCTGTTTGTTGGCGTGTCTGTGTAAAGAATCCTGATCGTCTGTTGGCTTTTGTGTCACAATCTTCTTTAGATATATTCTATCAGTCCTCTGTAGGTAAGCTCTAGATCTGTCATACAATCCTCTTTAGATATACTCTATCAGTCTTCTTTAGGTAGGTTCTATCAGTCATACTATGCTCAGGTATGCTCTAACAGTCCTGTTTAGGTAAGCTTTAACAGTCACACAGTCCTTTTTAGTTCATCTCTATCAGTCCTCTGTAGGAAAGCTGTATCCCAGAGCAGTCGAAACAATGTTCTTTAGGTAAGCTCCATCAGTTGTACAATCCTCTCTAGGTAAGCTCTATCAGTCTTCTTTAGGTAAACACTCTCATCATACAGTCCTCTTTATGTAAGCTCTACCAGTCACACAATGGTCTTTAGTTAAGCTCTGTCAGTCCCCTTTAGATAAGTACTCTCTGTCATACAGTTCTCTCTAGGTAAGCTTTATCAGTCCTACAGCCCTCTTGTGGTAAGCTCTGTAGTTGTTGATTGTAAAGGCCTATAGCATACTTTGATTAGGCATATGAATGTTTTTGTAAGGATCATCATCATTAATTTTGCCTTCATATTCCCCTGTGCTGTAGGCAAGTGACATGATGGCAAGCTTCTTGCCCAGTGTTGCCTCGGTGTCTTGGTGTCCGATGACAGATCTTGTGGGTGGAGAGGGCTGTAGAAGAAGTTGAATAATAAGCGCTCTAATTTGAATTCTTCTTCAGTGATGGATGATTAGGGTGGAGAGTAGAGCCTACGTGACAGATAAGTCTACGTGATTTTTACGGCAAATAAATGTTCTAATTTTGGTTCTCACCCTCGCCACTCTTGTGCAGCTGATCAACACCAGGTAGCCTTCCGGAAGCCCCGCTACGGCATGGTGGTGGAGCTGAATGAGGACGGACAGGTGATCCGCAGCCTGCAAGACCCGCTGGGCAAGGTGTACCGCGGAGTCAGCGAGGTGCAGGAGGAGAACGGGATCCTCTTCATTGCCTCACCGGACAAGACCTTCATCGGCTTCATGAAGCTGCCTTCTTCATCCAGCACCTCATCCTCCACGGGTCAGGATGGTGAGTCCCAGTTTGGCTGAAATCTCAAAGTTGGGTTTGTCCAAGGTGAAGGGTTCAGGATCTGATGACTGTATCTGCCTTTAGGTATTGGGATCGAGGTGGTGGAGGTGTGCGTTGTCCGGTACCAAGAACCGTGAATCCTAAATGGCGAGTCCTGAACGGTGAGATTTTAGTGGTGAGTGCCCAATGAACAGTTCTCAATAAGTGTTGAGCAGCGAGATCGCAACAGTGAGAAACGACAGGTAAATGTTGGAAGATGATTCCACAGCGGCAAGTTCTCATCAGCGAGCCATGCTCCGTACGCCCTGACAAGTTAACCTTGAAAGGCAGGTCCGAACCGATGAGCGTCTTGAACGCTGAATCGTGGCTGATGACTGGTCAGCAGTGAGACCAGACTATTGAGTCTGATGTGTGAATTAGGAATACAAAGCCCTGGATGGTGAATTCAGAACGATGTACCCGGCACAGTCAGTCGTTGAACAATGTATCTTGAACAGTGAGTCCATAAAGGACTCGTCGGAGATCCCTGCGATCATTTTGTAAATGGTGAGGTTTAGGACTGGAAGCTCACCTTCACTTACGGAGAAAGTTGTTGATAGACACAAATTTATGAGCAGGTGGGATACAACATTTGGGTCTGTCGACATCAACAAAGGGACAAAACTATACCATGCCGTAGTTAATTGGGATTGACTGCTGTAGCGTTGTGATTTATTTGTTATATGTTATCACCTCCCAACGGTGACAGGAATTTTATCTGTCATTCTTAAGGCTGCTGTGCGTTTTGTTCTGTCATTAGCAGAACAGAGCGTCTCACGGCAACTGTCCGCTTACCCGTTTGTCGCGTTTGACATGAGTATTGTAGAAACCTGATTGACGCTGACATTAATTCTGGTCCTGTCCAGCCCAACAAACGCTTGATATCAGCTGTAAAGATGCCCTATGAGCATCAGCGTCTCCGAATCACCAAACGCTGTAAATTTGATTGGTATGGGCAGGTGTCTGCCATTACTTCCTTTCTAACTCCATGACTCCCTGTCCCAAGCCATCCTATATGGCTTGACTCTGTCCCAGGCCATCCTATATGGCTTGACTCTGTCCCAGGCCATCCTATATGGCTTGACTCCTTGTGCAAGGAAGTTGTGCACTACATGATTCCCTGTCTTGTGTCCAAGAATGTCATACGAGGTAAAGCTCCCTGCACATGACCATGATACACGGTATACACAGGAAGTTCTGTTCCAGAACATGACATGACATGCTGTCCGAGGCCATCGTGGAAGGCATGACTCCCTGCCCAAGACCATCCTGCAGAGCTTAACTTTCTCTTCCAGACTATGCTACAGGACTCGACATCTTTCTCTAGACAGATAATCCTACAGAGCATGACTCCTTGTCCCTGACCATAATACAGGACAAGCTCTCTGACCAGGGCCATTGTTCAGAGATTAGCATCCTGTCTACGAACATCGTACCTGATTTCCTGTCCAAAACTACCCCACATGAATCCCTTTCCAGAACCAATCCCAGGGAGCATAAATTCCTGTCAAAGACCACCAATAAGGCATGGCTATCTGTCTCAGATATCCAGCAGAATACAATTCCCTATCGAAGACCATTTCACAGGGGGTGACTCTTCATTCTGACCAATTTTACAGAGAATGGAATGGTTCCCTGTCAGAGATCGCCGAACAGGGCATGACTCTGTCCGAGATCCCCATACAGAACATTAGTTTCCATACTCCAGATCATCGTTCTTCACATGACTGCCTGTCGTCCTAAATGACCCGCATCGAGCATGACTCCATGTCCCTGACACTCGTTGGGCATGCCTCCTTTTCCGATTCTTTTTTTATAATAATCAAAGAAATGGCTTATCATTTGAGATTAAGCATCTCATACACGCTTTTTAAATGAAAGACATAATAATATTGGGTTACCATCCAAAACTACATGTCTTTTCATTGATGAGCAGACAATGTAGGGAAAAAAAAAAGACAACAAAGAACGTTTCAGGTAATATCAGAGTCAGTTGCCCATAAAGAAATTAGCAATGTACTTGAAAGATACAAAGATGTATCGATTCATATTCAAAACCTCGTAGAATCACTGCATCAGCAGACCTATTCGAAGTCTAATTGTCACACTTTGTGCAATTCTTTACGGACGAAATACTGCCGAAATATCAAATGTATATGCCATGACAATGTTATCGTCCATCATATTATTTTTGATTGTTTTATTCAGGCCTTCTTACCAAAAATAGTCATATTATTAATCGATTCTCTTCTTTACGTCTCAACTTTTGCAAGGTCCATTACGTGCTATTCTGTAAGTGTACTTTAGAACATCTCCGATGTTCATCTTTGATCCCTCTCATTATCGATACTTTTTTTTTTACCCCACACACTATCCAAGTGTCTCCCTCCGCCCCTGCCTACCCCCTGTTCCCCCACTTGTTTCTTCTTTTATTTTTCTGATAACATTCTAAAAAACTGTGAAAATTATCTTAATCATTATCTACAATGACCTATAAATGTGACGGGACATTAACCAGAAGTCCTTCCTATCCACGTTCTTGGTATAGGGCCTGCCTGCCTGTCTCAGATCATCGTGAAGGACGTGATTTCTTTTCCCATTTCATCGTACAGCACATAAGTCCTTAGTCCCGGACCATCGCACAGGACATGACTCCTTGGGTCCAGATCTTCAAAATGGGCATAACTCTTTGCCCCAAACCATGGCACAGAATTTAACTCCTTGCACCAGACCAACATAAGGGTAACTTCTTGCCCCAGACCATGGCACAGAATTAAAGTCCTCGCCTCAGACCATCATAAGGGGCATAACTCCTTGCCTCAGATCATCATAAGGGGCATAATTCCTCACCCCAAACCATGGTACAGAATTTAACTACTTGTCCCAGACCATCATAAGGAAACATAACTCCTCGCCTCAGACCATCATAAGGGGTATAACTCCTTACTTCAGACCATCATAAGGGGCATAACTCCTTGGCGCAGACCATGGCACAGGATATAACTCCCTGCGCCAGACCATGGCACAGCACATGACTCCCTGCCCCAGACCATGGCACAGATATAACTCCCTGCCCCAGACCATGGCACAGGATATGACTCCCTGCCCCAGACCATGGCACAGGATATGACTCCTTGCCCCATACCATGGCACAGGATATGACTCCCTGCCCCATACCATGGCACAGGATATGACTCCCTGCCCCAGACCATGGCACAGGATATGACTCCTTGCCCCATACCATGGCACAGGATATAACTCCCTGCCCCATACCATGGCACAGGATATAACTCCCTGCCCAGACCATGGCACAGGATATGACTCTCTGCCCTAGAACATGGCACAGGATATAACTCCCTGCCCCAGACCATGACACAAAATATGACTCCCTGCCCCACACTATGGCACAGCATATGACTCCCTGCCCCAGATCATGGCACAGGATATAACTCCCTGCCCCAGACCATGGCACAGGATGTAACTCCCTGCCCCAGACCATGGCACAAGATATGACTCCCTGCCCCAGACCATGGCACAGGATATGACTCCCTGCCCTAGAACATGGCACAGGATATAACTCCCTGCCCCAGACCATGGCACAAAATATGACTCCCTGCCCCAGACCATGGCACAGGATATGACTCTCTGCCCCAGACCATGGCACAGCACATGACTCCCTGCCCTAGAACATGGCACAGGATATAACTCCCTGCCCCAGACCATGGCACAAAATATGACTCCCTGCCCCAGACCATGGCACAGGATATGACTCCCTGCCCCAGACCATGGCACAGCACATGACTCCCTGCCCCACACTATGGCACAGGATATAACTCCCTGCCCCAGACCATGGCACAGATATGACTCCCTGCCCCAGACCATGGCACAGGATATGACTCCCTGCCCCAGACCATGGCACAGGATTAACTCCCTGCCCAGACCATGGCACAGGATATGACTCCCTGCCCCAGACCATGGCGCAGCACATGACTCCCTGCCCTAGACCATGGCACAGGATATAACTCCCTGCCCCATACCATGGCACAGGATATAACTCCCTGCCCCAGACCATGGCGCAGCACATGACTCCTTGCCCCAGACCATGGCACAGGATATGACTCCCTGCCCCAGACCATGGCACAGGATATAACTCCCTGCCCCAGACCATGGCACAGATATAACTCCCTGCCCCAGACCATGGCACAGGATATGACTCCCTGCCCCAGACCATGGCACAGGATATGACTCCCTGCCCCAGACCATGGCACAGGATATGACTCCCTGCCCCAGACCATGGCACAGCACATGACTCCCTGCCCCAGACCATGGCACAGCACATGACTCCCTGCCCCAGACCATGGCACAGCATATGACTCCCTGCCCCAGACCATGGCACAGCACATGACTCCCTGCCCCAGACCATGGCACAGCACATGACTCCCTGCCCCAGACTATGGCACAGATATGACTCCTTGGTCCAGATCTTCAAAATGGGCATAACTCTTTGCCCCAAACCATGGCACAGAATTTAACTCCTTGCACCAGACCAACCAGACCAGGGGTAACTTCTTGCCCCAGACCATGGCACAGAATTAAAGTCCTCGCCTCAGACCATCATAAGGGGCATAACTCCTTGCCTCAGATCATCATAAGGGGCATAACTCCTTACCCCAAACCATGGCACAGAATTAAAGTCCTCGCCTCAGACCATCATAAGAGGTATAACTCCTTACTTCAGACCATCATAAGGGGCATAACTCCTTGGCCCAGACCATGGCACAGGATATAACTCCCTGCCCCAGACCATGGCACAGGATATGACTCCTTGCCCCAGACCATGGCACAGGATATGACTCCTTGCCCCAGACCATGGCACAGGATATATAACTCCCTTCCCCAGACCATGGCACAGATATAACTCCCTGCCCCAGACCATGGCATAGGATCTGACTCCCCTGCCCCAGATCATGGCACAGGATATAACTCCCTGCGCCAGACCATGGCACAGGATATGACTCCTTGCCCAGACCATGGCACAGGATATGTCTCCCTGCCCCAGACCATGGCACAGATATAACTCCCTGCCCCAGATCATGGCACAGGATATGACTCCCTGCCCCAGACCATGGCACAGGATATAACTCCCTGCCCCAGACCATGGCACAAAATATGACTCCCTGCCCCAGACCATGGCACAGGATATGACTCCCTGCCCTAGACCATGGCACAGGATATAACTCCCTGCCCCAGACCATGGCACAGGATATGACTCCCTGCCCCACACTATGGCACAGCATATGACTCCCTGCCCCAGATCATGGCACAGGATATGACTCCCTGCCCTAGAACATGCACACAGCATATGACTCCCTGCCCAAGACCATGGCACAGGATATGACTCCTTGCCCCAGACCATGGCACAGCATATGACTCCTTGCCCCAGATCATGGCACAGGATATGACTCCTTGCCCCATACCATGGCACAGGATATGACTCCCTGCCCCATACCATGGCACAGGATATGACTCCCTGCCCTAGAACATGTCACAGCATATGACTCCCTGCCCAAGACCATGGCACAGGATATGACTCCCTGCCCAGACTATGGCACAGGATATGACTCCCTGCCCCAGACCATGGCGCAGCACATGACTCCCTGCCTTAGACCATGGCACAGGATATAACTCCCTGCCCCAGACCATGGCACAGGATATAACTCCCTGCCCCAGACCATGGCGCAGCACATGACTCCTTGCCCCAGACCATGGCACAGGATATGACTCCCTGCCCCAGACCATGGCACAGGATATAACTCCCTGCCCCAGACCATGGCACAGGATATAACTCCCCTGCCCCAGACCATGGCACAGGATATGACTCCCTGCCCCAGACCATGGCACAGCACGACTCCCTGCCCCAGACCATGGCACAGGATATGACTCCCTGCCCCAGACCATGGCACAGCACATGACTCCCTGCCCCAGACCATGGCACAGCACATGACTCCCTGCCCCAGACCATGGCACAGCATATGACTCCCTGCCCCAGACCATGGCACAGGATATGACTCCCTGCCCCAGACCATGGCACAGCACATGACCCCCTGCCCCAGACCATGGCACAGATATGACTCCTTGGTCCAGATCTTCAAAATGGCATAACTCTTTGCCCCAAACCATGGCACAGAATTTAACTCCTTGCACCAGACCAACATAAGGGGTAACTTCTTGCCCCAGACCATGGCACAGAATTAAAGTCCTCGCCTCAGACCATCATAAGGGGGCATAACTCCTTGCCTCAGATCATCATAAGGGGCATAACTCCTTACCCCAAACCATGGCACAGAATTAAAGTCCTCGCCTCAGACCATCATAAGAGGTATAACTCCTTACTTCAGACCATCATAAGGGGCATAACTCCTTGGCCCAGACCATGGCACAGGATATAACTCCCTGCGCCAGACCATGGCACAGGATATGACTCCTTGCCCCAGACCATGGCACAGGATATGACTCCTTGCCCCAGACCATGGCACAGGATATAACTCCCTGCCCCAGACCATGGCACAGATATAACTCCCTGCCCCAGACCATGGCCCCAGATAGGCACAGGATATGACTCCCTGCCCCAGATCATGGCACACAGGATATAACTCCCTGCGCCAGACCATGGCACAGGATATGACTCCTTGCCCCAGACCATGGCACAGGATATGACTCCCTGCCCCAGACCATGGCACAGATATAACTCCCTGCCCCAGATCATGGCACAGGATATGACTCCCTGCCCCAGACCATGGCACAGGATATAACTCCCTGCCCCAGACCATGGCACAAATATGACTCCCTGCCCCAGACCATGGCACAGATATGACTCCCTGCCCTAGACCATGGCACAGGATATAACTCCCTGCCCCAGACCATGGCACAGGATATGACTCCCTGCCCCACACTATGGCACAGCATATGACTCCCTGCCCCAGATCATGGCACAGGATATGACTCCCTGCCCTAGAACATGGCACAGCATATGACTCCCTGCCCAAGACCATGGCACAGGATATGACTCCTTGCCCCAGACCATGGCACAGCATATGACTCCCTGCCCCAGACCATGGCACAGGATATGACTCCTTGCCCCATACCATGGCACAGGATATGACTTCCTGCCCCATACCATGGCACAGGATATAACTCCCTGCCCTAGAACATGGCACAGCATATGACTCCCTGCCCAAGACCATGGCACAGGATATGACTCCTTGCCCCACACTATGGCACAGCATATGACTCCCTGCTCCAGACCATGGGACAGCGTATGACTCCTTGCCCCAGACCATGGTGCAGGGCATGATTCCTCCTGTGCAAGACCATAATACAGGGAACGACTTCCCGTCTAAGTGATAGGTATAGTTCTTCTCACGTTATGTCTACTTATTATTTGGATTTACACACACACACACACACACACACACACACACACACACACACACACACACACACACACACACACACACACTAGACAGATGGATAGACAGATCGATCGATCGATCGATAGCTAGCTAGCTAGCTAGCTAGCTAGCTAGATAGATAGATAGATATATTGTGTTGTACACACATGTTTCTGTTCTTGGAAGTAAATTTTGATATCAAATCCACCACAGCCGCAATACTCATGTAACAGCGCTTCATCGCTAAATTAAACGATGAATTGTGCGTAAGGCATTTTATACAGCTAAAGAGCGAATTAAACGTGGATGCATTGACCAGGTGATGAAAGAATTGCATGTAACCAACGTACACAACTTGGGAAAGAAAGCTACACATAAGGACTTTTGTGCTCAACAGATCTAAAGTAAAGTGACGCTGGCAAGTCCTTTTCTAACGATGTGGATGTTGTCTCTCTTCAGACAGTGGTACCGGATCTACAGGATCGCCCGGCTCAAATGCAGGATCCACAGGCTTAGGTATCTCCGGCCCCGGCAGTGGTCTCCCTTTCATCCAGAACCCGAGATTGGTGGCTGTCCTCAAAAGAATCCAGGAAAACACGATGAAGATGACAGCCCAGCGTGTCAGACAGGTGGTGATGCTATTGTGAAACAGCTGATCCTGGCGAAGAGGCAAACCTTCATTCTGAAGAAGATGGCCGAGGCCAGAGAGAGGGATTTGCAGAGGATCAAGAGGCTCTGAGACAGCTGCAGCAACACGGAGGGCATGGGGCCGGTTCCCTTTCCACCACGACCAGTGCATCTATATCCACTGCTGCTCACAGCACCACAGCAAGTGCAGTTGCAGAACCCACGACGACGGCACCCTCTGAAGGAGTCGTCACTACAACAGCAAGCGATGCTACAACTACTGCAGCTGCAGACTCAACCACCACAGCTGGGAGTGGAACTTCCCCGGGGACCACGCTGGGCAGTACTGAAGCGACAGAGTCCACAACTGCTTTGGGGGCAGAGGAAACTACCACTGTGGCTGACACGACGAGCAGCACAGAAGCCGAAACCACGACTACTGATGCTTCTACGTCCACTGCAGCCGCTGCTGATACGACGACGACTGATGCTTCAGCTCCTGATACTACATCTACTGCTATTCCTGAAACAACCACAACGGAAGAATTAACAACCACTCATTTGGAGAATGAGCATCTGAAACTTATGGAGCTACCTCATCTGTGACTTTTCTGCCTTGTTTAAAAGACACACACGGGGAAGGGGTGAGGTTAATAAATCGTATCTCTTGAATACAAAAGCTGACTCCGCAATGGTGTTTTCTGGCTTTATGCTATGGATATTCTTTCTGCCTTACTTTCCATTAGTCCCTTTTACAATTTTTCCTACCTCTGCCCTTCTTTTCTTCGTTCTGTCTGTCTTTCTTTTCGTTTGCTTTGGTTTTGACCTTGTTGATATGAACTGAATAGCTGGTTGGCTAGGTGGATGGTTGATTGTCCATCATCTTTCTCTTCTTTCCTGGCATCTTCAGTTCACCAGGTTTCTTTCCTTTGTAATCTCTGTCAGGAACATTATGTAGTCATCGTGTCCGTTGATCTGTCGGTATGTTTTACTTTAAGCGAGGTGACGCAAAAATCAGTGAACCAACTTTAGCAAAACTTAGTGGAAAGAAGGGCTATGCCCCAATAAAGAATAAGTTAGATATTGATGCGGATGCGTGGTTCGGATTTGGACAAATGGGCGATCTGCAATCTGTCCTGTGTTGATCCGCAATCTGTCCAGTGTTGATCCGCAATCTGTCCAGTGTTGATCGGCAAATCTGTCCAGTGTTGATCTGATCTGCAATCTGTCCAGTGTTGATCTGATCTGCAATCTGTCCAGTGTTAATCTGCAATCTGTCTAGTGTTGATCTGCAATCTGGCCAGCGTTGATCTGCAGTCTGTCCAGTGTTGATCTGATCTGGAATCTGTCTAGTGTTCATCTGCAATTTGTCCAGTGTTGATCTGATCTACAATCTGTCCAGTGTTGATCTGCAGTCTGTCCGGTGTTGATCTGCAGTCTGGCCAGTGTTGATCTGCAATTTGTCCAGTGTTGATCTGATCTGCAATCTGGCCAGTGTTGATCTGCAGTCTGGCCAGTGTTGATCTGCAATCTGGCCAGTGTTGATCTGCAGTCTGGCCAGTGTTGATCTGCAGTCTGGCCAGTGTTGACCGGCAGTTAGTCCAGTGTTGATCTGATCTGCAATCTGTCCAATGTTGATCTGCAGTATGTCCAGTGTTATCTGCAGTCTGTCCAGTGTCTATCTGATCTGAAATCTATCCAGTGTTGATCGGCAATCTGTCCAGTGTTGATCTGCAGTCTGTCCAGTGTTGATCTGCGGTCTGTCCAGTGTTGATCTGCAGTCTGTCCAGTGTTGATTGGCAATCTGTCCAGTGTTGATCGGCAATCTGTCCAGTGTTGATCTGCAGTCTGTCTAGTGTTGACCTGCAATCTGTCCAGTTGTTGATCTGCATCTGCAATCTGTCCAATGTTGATCTACAATCTGTCCAATGTTGATCTGCAGTCTGTCCAGTGTTGCTCTGATCTACAATCTGTCCAGTGTTAATCGGCGATCTGTCCAGTGTTGATCGGCAATCTGTCCAGTGTTGATCTGATCTACAATCTGTTCAGTGTTGATCTGTAATCTGTCCAGTGTTGATCTGCAGTCTGTCCAGTGTTGATCTGCAATCTGGCCGTGTTGATCTGCAATCTGGCCAGCGTTGATCGGCAATCTGTCCAATGCTGATCGGCAACCTCCCAGTGTTGATCGGCAATCTGTCTAGAGTTGATCGGCGATCTGTTTAGTATTGTTCGGCAATCTGCCCAGTGTTGATCAGCAATCTGTCCAGTGTTGATCGGCAATCTGTCCAGAGTTGATCGGTCTGTCCAGTGTTGATCGGCAATCTGCCCAGTGTTGATCGGCAATCTGTCCAGTGTTGATCGGCAATCTGCCCAGTGTTGATCAGCGATCTGTCCAGTGTTGTTCGGCAATCTGCCCGGTGTTGATCAGCAATCTGTCCAGTGTTGATCGACAATCGTCCAGAGTTGATCGGCGATCTGTCTTGTGTTGATTGGCAATCTGTCCAGAGTTGATCGGCGATCTGTCCAGTGCTGATCTGCAGTCTGTCCTGTGTTGATCGGCAATCTGTCCAGTGTTGATCTGCAGTCTGTCCAGTGTTGATCTGCAATCTGTCCAGTGTTGATCTGCAGTCTGTCCAGTGTTGATCGGCAATCTGTCCAGTGTTGATCGGCAATCTGTCCAGTGTTGATCGGCAATCTGTCCAGTGTTGATCGGCAGTCTGTCCAGTGTTGATCGGCAATCTTCCCAGTGTTGATCGGCAATCTGCCCAGTGTTGATCGGCAATCTGCGCAGTGTTGATCGGCAATCTGCCCAGTGTTATCGGCAATCTGTCCAGTGCTGGCCAAGATCTGTGCTCTCATGAGGACACTTCTAATTTTCTTCTTCCTTTGTTAGTGTTCGCACACACACGCGTGCGTGCGTGCATGCGTGCGTGTTGTGTGTGTGTGTGTGTGTGTGTGTGTGTGTGTGTGTGTGTGTGTGTGAACATGTTACGTGAATGTATTGATATGATTAGGCTGGCTAGTTAACTCCCTTGTCGCATGAACTTCCTGAGCAGTACTTACTTCTTTGATAATGCGAACAGGATGCGATAGATATTCTATGATAACATCTATTTGTTCTGTTCGCTGTCTGTCGAAACGTCATTCTCTCATTTTCAATTATGCTTTTTCAAAATTCGTTTTCATTTGTTATTTCATATCTTTCCAACAGTCTTTCTTCCTTTATTTTAATCTTCCATTCACTGATTTTGTCTTTCTTTCTGCATTTTTCTTTCTGTCATTCTCTTGAAATGCCTGCTGGCTTGATTCTCTCTCTCTCTCTCTCTCTCTCTCTCTCTCTCTCTCTCTCTCTCTCTCTCTCTCTCTGCTTCCAGTTTAAGCTTAGTATTGGGTGTGGGACGTTGTGTTTCAATAAACTAAATCAAGAATTAACAAAACAGGTTTTTAGTCTTTTTTTTAAATTCATGCTTGCCTATTAATGATCGTGTGACTATGTGGATCAGAAAATATGAAAGTACATCACTTCTTCAGTCATACATTTATTCATTTCTTCATTACTATTAAATATTTATGTAATGTGATTAGTCTACGCAAACAGGCCTCTCGAGTGTCATCGTGTGTATTTTTCCATTGAAAAATATCGTCATTGATTTTGTAATTCAGTTTGCTTCATTCGTTTGATCATAAATGAGGGTAGGCCTATGGATAAGTTACGAACGCGTCGGCACTAAGTTCGTTGTACTTGTGCAAGCTTTATCTCTCTCTCTCTCTCTCTCTCTCTCTCTCTCTCTCTCTCTCTCTCTCTCGATAGCACGCTTGCTCGCCTATATCATTTCTCCCACGATGCACAAAATTCGAAGCAAATCTGTTACAGACGAGACTTGTACAGAAATGTTGAAGGAAGTAGACACTGGACAGTGACACCTCATCCCCATCCTATCCTCGCCTGCCCTTCTGACGACCTTAACTTGTACTGGTGTTTTTTCTAGTAGTGATGATCATTCATAGCCTACCACTTATATCAACACTGAGATTAACGGCCAGCAAAGCCTGCTGCAGTCCAACTCAAACAGTATTACAGAAAGAAATAAAATGGAAAAGAGATGGTCTAACAAGATGACGCAGTCTGTTGATAAACAGTGATGACGTGACAGACCTCATTGACAGAACGACAGCACGAGCAGCCAATCACGGGACAGAAGTGGAGACAACCTCAGCGGTGTCAGCGGCACGGACCTCAAGTTATCGGCCGTGGTGGACCTGTTGGTCGGCTCCATGCACAAATGTTACAGAACAGATATTCCTCAAACGACAGGCAAAACCGCATAGCGTAACCAACTGGAATTCGGCCAGGTTCGTTTTCACGAGAAAAATGTAATTCATGACGTAGAAAATTGAAAGCTTTTCTCAGGTGCATGACCATTAACTTACGTGTCACAGGACTCCTTTTCGACATTCCTCTCGTGGAAGAAACAGTTACACCAAAATGTTTTGATTTTTTTTTCAGCGAACAACAATGCATTTTATTTACCTGACTGTTGATTGTGTTAGACACTTTGATAGCCAGAATGTCAGGGGGATTGACAGTACTGGTGTATAAGGATATCTGTGAATATATACATATTCAAGAAATTGATGTAGAATACAACGATCCAAGCATATTTTGACATGGGATCTTTGGTCATTCTCATTAGTGTACATGAACTGTCAAGTTAGTCTGAGTATCATGATTGCACAGACCTGTCAAACGGTGCCGCAACTGAGAAATGTCTTAAAGGTTTGGTAGAATCTTTGGGGACATATACCATTTTTGCTGTTTGTAGACTTTAGTGCAGGTACTGAGGTGAAAATGCAAGCGAATCAATATGACGAAGAATGTGACAAATACCTTGACTCAAAGAATAAGATAGAACGAATTTGATAGTATTCTATATTGTAACAATGACAATGACAAAATACTGTGATTCACAGGATGAGATGAAACGAATTTGACATATATTCCATAAGTGTTTATAACTCTTTTGAATTATTCTGTTGAAGAAGGCAATTAAAGACAACACCGATTTTTTGTCACTATACCTATGTTCATAAACTAATGTAATGTTCTATCGTGCCATTGTGTTATGCTTTCTGGAAGCTTCAAATTATTCGAGCGTCAGCAGAGAGCACCATAGAAACAAATACTGGTACAAAATATGGTAATTGCTGAAGTAATCAGAATATAACAACCGAATTGGTTGTTATTTTCCCATCCGTAACACGTTACGATTTAGAAAAAAGCTTGATACGATAGAATTACATTCGATAAATTTTATGATAATTTGATATAAGATAAATGTCAAGATCCCATTTTGTGGGAAAATGGCAGTTTCTGTGCAAGAGAAACAGCCACGAATGACAAAGAGAGAAACCGGTGTGACCAAGACTCAGTTCACAGAAAAAGCACCGCGAAGACTGAGAACAACAGCACAGCTTTCAGGAAGAGAACAAGGACACTGATGCTGTCCATGATCAAAGGGGCTAAAAATTACAAACAGCTTCTAAAAGCTCATCAGAAAATGCCATAACCTCAGAACATGAGAACACAATTCTGCCAAATTTTGACTTAAATTGAAACCAACTTCGTGTCAGAGAGAGAGAGAGAGAGAGAGAGAGAGAGAGAGAGAGAGAGAGAGAGAGAGAGAGGGAGGGGGGGGGGGGGGGGGGGGGAGAAAACATTGTATCACCAAAAGAGGGAAATAGTACTGATATTTTCCACAGGTATTTCTGTATGCTCTGGATTTCAGCGTACCAGATAGTGTTGCAAATGAAAAAAAAAAAGATACACCGATGAAGAACGAAACATTTTGATTCAGATGACCTCCAGCATAACACTTTGGATGTGAGGTTACTTGCTGTAGTCCTTTATGTTTAAAAAAAAATGCGAAGGCAGGTGCTGGGGGAATCTGGGGAGAAATCTTATAAAACTTGCTTTAAATGTCCCGTTTTTATGTGGGTTTCGTTATCATGGTAATTAATGGTATATTCAAACGGACAAGAGCCACCTTTGAGTTGGCAATCAGCTCGTTGAACTTCGCCTGAAATGAACACAATCAATGACAGGGGAAAAAAATACCCACCATGACGCGTTCATGCAAGTCGTCAGCTCGTTTGACTTATCGACATGGTATTCTCTGCACCATAAACGGCCGTTTGTTTGACATTGGGTATTCTCGCTCTACTAGCTGAAAGGCAGAGGTCTGGACAGTAAAACAGACAATAACACAGCAAAGTTCGATGATTTATGTGGCCTGAATGCATATTGATATGCATACTTTAGTATACCAACTACAATTTCGAAAAACACACTGTGCTTAAAATCTCAGTTCTTGAAGAAAGGCGTCCATCCCCACCCCGCCGAGTTCTGAGCTCTCTCTCTCTCTCTCTCTCTCTCTCTCTCTCTCTCTCTCTCTCTCTCTCTCTCTCTCTCCGCACCCCCTCCCCCTCTCTCTCTCTCTTCGCTTCACATTCTCTATCCCACTTTTCTCAGGATACATCCATGTGCGAAGTCGATGTGTATTTGTGTGTCTGCGTTTGTGTATGTGTGCCGAGAGTGCGCTCATATGTGTATGTTAGAGAGAGAGAGAGAGAGAGAGAGAGAGAGAGAGAGAGAGAGAGAGAGAGAGAGAGTATGTGTGAGCGCGCGCATAGGCTTGTGCGTATGTATGTACACACGTATGAGTATGTGTGCGCGCACACGCTTATCTGTGACTATCTGCGCGTAGATACGTACTTACGTATCCGTATGTATGTGCTTGTGCTTAAGAGAGAGAGAGAGAGAGAGAGAGAGAGAGAGAGTGTAGGAGAATGGATTCGCTTTAACTGGAAATAAACATGAGGCCTCACAATGTGAAGAGTGTTTTCCCAAGGATGCACACAGCCTGGTGGAGGCTCACTGACTGGACTTGTCACGGTCTGTTGCACACTGGCCTGTCCGAAGTCTTGTAATCAGAATTATATCAATGACTTTGCACGGAGATAACCATAAGTACATCCCCCTCCTTTTTACTTTTGAATAAGTTGTTTGGAGTGAAGTAATTGAGCGACTAAAATAATAATAATGAGGACAATTTTTATAGCGCCCATCTTAGCAACGTAGGCTACAGGGCGCTTTACAAGTTTTGATAATTCAACATCTAAAAAATATAAGCAAGCACACAACACACACACACACACACACACACACACACACACACACACACTTCTGCGTTCGCGAGTCATAAACACACACACACACACACACACACACACACACACACACACACACACACACACACACACGCACGCGCACACAGCACACTTGCGCGCGCACACATACACACACATGCGCATACACGCACGGACACACACACACACACACACACACACACACACACACACACACACACACACACACACACACGCACGCACACACAACACACTTGCGCGCGCACACACATACACACACACGCGCATACACGCACGGACACACACACACACACACACACACACACACACACACACACACACACACACACACACACGCGCGCGTTGTAGTGGCTGGAGTAAGGCTGCGGGTACACCAAGGAGAAGAGCGTTGCAATAATCTGGTCTTGACAGAATGCAGGGAGACGCCAATGTCTTCGTTGCCTGTTCTGTAAGGAAAGGTCTGATAGAGCTGATGCGACGGAGTTCGAGAAAGGATGCTTGGCAGATTTTGGCTATGTGGTATTTCAGGGTGAGATCAGAGTCGAGATAGAAGCCAAGGTCGCGAACAAATGCATAAATGAGATGTCAGTGGAGCCTAGGACTGTTGACGGATGAAGACGGGATTCTTTGAGCTTATGAATGTTTTGTAAATTGGATAGCTTTTGTTTTATCATCATTTAATTTTCAGCTTATTAGTAGACATCCACTGTTTAATATCAGAGACACAGACTTGAAGATTTTTGACAAGATTGTCATAGTTGTCTAGCGTGTCAGAATGTTTAAGTTGAGTGTCATCGGCGAACATTTCTTGATGAACAGAATGCTGTCAATGATCTCAGTCAGGTGGCGTTGTGTACATTATGAAAAGGACTGGACCCAGCACAGACCCCTGGGGTACGCCAAAGTTTGATGACATTTTAGAAGACCGTTTCTCGTTAATAAGCACAACCTGCTGTCTATTTGACAGATACGATCTTAACCAGTTTAATGCAATGTCACATATGCCAAAGTTTGTGCTGAGATCTGAAAGGAGAAGTTCGTGATCAACTGTGTCGAAAGCAGCATGAAACATAATACTAAATTCTGAATGTTATTTATGATTATATACCCAGATCTTGATCTAAATGGAATTCAATGTGTTTGCATTTCTCTTTTTTCCGAAAGGAAGTTGAGGAGACTGAATGAACTTATATAAGATAAAAAAACAAACTGGTATTTCCTCGAATTTAAATCTGTTAGTTTTGGCAGGACTCTTGAAGTTCGACTGCTTTCATTCTTAGTGTTAAGTGTCAAGGTGTTTAGGGTTGAATTTCACCACACGCTCATAGCGGATGGCCAAAGGCTAGCGGGAGACATAGATCTGGCGTCCAGGAGACCCGTCCTGTTGGAATAAAGATGCCCGATGCTGAGCGGCAGACTACTTAGCTCCAGGCCAGCCTGAAAGTGGGCCGGTTGGGGATCAGGACAACCATCACAGAAGGCTGGCTGGAAAGACACCTGTTCGTCGGAAAGGGGAGGTGTCTGTGTCTGCGTAAGCTAAATAGCAGACCTCTGAGGTGGAAGGGGAGAGAGTCACAGAAAGAATGTCAGGCCTGGGAACTGCAATAATTGGGCTGGCGGTTTCCTCACTGCAAGTTTGTGAGGTGTAGTGGCCGAGTTCATTGCAGGTGCTCTTCTGTTCAAGTGCGATCTCTAGATGTTCCTACTGGTTCTGCGGTTAAAGGCAAATTTATCGGAAACTCGAGATTTTACAGCCATCAAAAAGGAAACAATTATATGTTTCAACACATGTCTAACCAACGGTACCAGGAACAACACAAAATCCAGCATTACCTCAGTGAAAGGGTGTTCGTCTTGATATCAGTGCCTGGCGACAAGGAGGGCCATTTGTCATCTAACTTCCGAATGGTTTGAGTCCCAGGAAGAGAGTGACTCGCTAAGAGATCTAGCGGTACTTCCAAACCTCGGACACAAAGCCACTTGTAACTTGGGAATCACCTTTGAAGGAAAAAGCAGGTATTGAGGAGAAAGGTGAGGAGACCTCAGACTCTGAATGGCATTGCATTATGCCCCCTGTCCCCAGGCTGAGGAGACAGTTTCATCGCCACCAGCTTTGGACGGTCTGATACATGTCTGTGAAGATGGTTCGACAGTACAGCCCGTTCTGTTCCCCAGCCATCCTGTGACGCCTGCAGTTGCTGAGACTCATGTAACTTTCATGCTGTTAGTACGGCTCCAGCAGAATAAGTAAACCAAACATGGTGCCTGATTATCAATTCTCCAGTTTTCGATGCAAGTGATGTCTGAATGTATCAGCTGTATCGTACATGTCTTCCACTATTAGTTCTTTCTTCCTTGTCGACTTGCATACCAGTCATAGCACATATGTTACTTACTGATTGCAAAGGAATGAATGGGTATCCACGAAGTTTAGAATATTTTGGATGCTTGTAACTAATATTTATCTGTAACTGGAAAAAAGCAAATTTTTGTACGAGTGGAAACCTATACTCTATGTCCGTTGTAGGTTTTGGTCTGAGTTCTTTAGCCACAATGCTTCTACTTACATGACCATTTAAGTACGACGGCTCAGTCAATTCGATGAAGAGGATGGTACAGCGTTTTGGCTTTCTTCTTCTTTTTTTGTTATTGTTGATGATTGCCAGTACTGGTATCCTGACATCAGACCTGCACGAAGAATTTCTCAAGCTATGGAACAGAAACTGAAAGGACCGCAAAAGCATAATTGGCAAAAATGTTAATGTCAGAGTAGCTGAACCAACACAATGGGTGTGTCAAACTGTTGCCGCATTGGAGTAATTTAAGAGAGAGAGAGAGAGAGAGAGAGAGAGAGAGAGAGAGAGGCCAGTTACAGCCTACACTCACTCATAGTATCACAAGTCGGACCAGCCGTCAAGTCAACACACACGATTGCCACATCGTCTACTTTGACATTCTCTCACAGGCTGTCAGTCAATAACAACGTTCATCAGCTATTGCTTCCCTTTCCTTCTCACTAAACAAAGGAAAATAAGGTATATAATGATAGCCTCACGATCTGTGTAACATTGTGGAAAACCATGTCCATTAATTCATGAATTAAACAACTTACCTGTAAGTTGTAGTTTAATTTGGATTATTTAGAGTGTGGTGTTGGGAAGGAATGTTCACATGAGATGCTGTGCACTGGAACATACTCAGGTTTTAGAGGTGATTGACCTCCTCTAACAAACACTATACCTGGGTGGTTTTTAAAATACTATTAGAACTGTGAAGGGAGGGCATGTGAACGCTCCTTCCCAACACTATACTCTAAATAATCCAAATTAAAATACAACTTACAGGTAACTTTTGTTTATTTCATAATTATTTCTCGCATAGCAATTGGTTCATCCACATTCACATGAGAATTTAGAGGAGGAGGTCAAACGCAGTAACGGAATCAACTGCTGAGGTAGCTTCTTACATTTTATTCATCACATCTCAAACATTTTACTTGCACAGTTCAACATGAAATCGGAAACAACAGATTTTATAATTCATTTACAAAAACTTGTCCACAATGTGCTGACTGAAGCTTTTGTGTGGCACCACTGGTTTGCAGTAAAAACGGCTAAAAGTGCCTTCTCTTGACCAGCCAGCAGCGGCCAAAATAGAGTCAGTGGGGACATCCCTGCTGAAAGCTGCTGATGTACTAGCTGTTCTAGTACTTTACGCTGAAAACTTAGAAACGTCCACTCCAGATGACTCCAACACTGTCTTTACCATCTGGAGAAAGTGTCTCTTTAAACATGTCCATGGGGTTTTACATGAGAAATGAAGAGTTCTTTCCCTTGTCTAAGGCTAATGGTTCTATTCAAGTATTCTTGCATATGTACAGCAACATACAGCTTTTGATTCGGAAAACAAATTACTCTAAAGGTTTTACATGCTGGTTTGGACTGCTTAAGTATGTTATCCTACACTTCCTTTCATTAATTTGTACATCTTCAACATTCAGTGCGTGGAGAGTTTGGCCTCTCTGACCTGACACTAGTGCTAGAATCATTGCCAGTCTGAAGGTGAGATGTTTGAGATCTAGTTTCTCTACACTGTCTCAGCCTGCAAGATATTGAATCACTGAATCAACATCCCGTACATCCTGATATTTTGGAAAGGATGGCCTATTTCAAATGCTGCCTAAACTATGCGACATATAACTGGATGACTACCTAGAATCGTTTCCCTGGGTGCTGAGATAGGCAGAAATCGCACTTCATGCTAAATTTATGGTACTATGGCTTGCTCCTGTCTTGTACGTTCTGCAAGAAAGTTTGCTACATCTGTGTGTGATGGAACTGTGATCCGAGTTCTAGCTACATATTCCTGCCACTTTCTAATGTAACTGTCATATGCTGTGGCGGTGGACGGGCGCATGAGTCCATCAGAAGATCCACTGCTTCCCCTGTCATTCCAGCTTGCTGGTAGATTAGCCACATATCTTGCAGACTAGCAGGTTCAGACGCCTTTGCTGTATCAGGGGATGAAAGGCCTCTGGCTGGCTGAGGAGATGTATGAAGCTGGTCCTGCACGGGAGCCTTACGGGTGGGGCCACCAACAGTCACTGGAGTGCTCGGTACCATACCTGTTTGGTCAGTTCGGCACCACTAGCACCCCAATGGCCTTGTCCTGCTGAACCTTCTGAAGGACTCGTGTCACCACACTGAACGGTGGAAACATATACACAGTCATGTTTTTCCACGAGATACTGAATGCATCAACAGCAAAAGCAGCTGGGTCAGGTCTATATGAAATATTTGTCCATCTGTTTGTTCAGCCTGGAAGCAAACATTTCAATGGTGGGCAAAATGCTTCATTCTTGGAATGCAGGCTTGAGGCGACTGCTGTCAAGTTTCCATTCTGCATCCATGTTAGTGTGTTTGGATTCATAATCTGCAATAACATTCAGCTTACCTGGAATGTAACTAAGCCATATATCATTGTCAACACACCATGACTATATTTTCACTGACAAGGAATTACAGACCTCTGAACGACTTGTGCGCATGTGTTGAATATACGACACACAAGTGGTGTTGTCACTCATCAATCTGACGTGCTTTCCTTTCAGTTTCTTTTGAAAACTCTGTAATGCTAACAAAACAGCTTTCAATTCTAGAATATGATTCCACTTGTAGACCATTCCCCTCCTGATGATATGCCCTCACATTCACATCCCCAGCCGGTAAGGCTGGCATCCGACATGACTACAATATCAGGTTCACTGGTGCCAATGTCATTGGTCTACAGCAGTAACCCACCATTTTAACTCAGCTTTGCTTTTGTCTGACAACGTCATGAATTGGTCAAAATCTCCAGAGCTTTTCTTTAATGCACGGATTTTTTCTGCTTCTAAGAAACGATAATGGAGAGCCCCATGTTTGACTGCTACAAGGCTGGCAATACTTTTCCCGATTGCCTGTGCCACCTCTGTGATTGGTACAGACCTTTTATGCAGCAGGCCTGTACAGCTATCACAAAGACTTCTTTTTCTCTCATGAGTGAGTCTGACTGTCACTGATTCTGAGTCAATGATCACACCCAGATACTGAATTTGTTTGGATGGTTTCAGCTCTGACTTGTTTGGGTGTATCAGGAAGCCTAACTTTTGAAGAGCAATCACAGTGTCAGTGACATTTCTCATGCACTCCTGCTTTGTAAAAAAACATACAACAAACTGTCATCAAGAAAAGCTGTGGAGATATGTCCTTTAATCCTTAGCTTGGCAAACACAGGTTTCATCAGTTTTGTGGACAAACGAGGAACTGAAGCAAGGCCATTGGGCAGAGCTGTATATTCATAATGCTGACCTCTCCAGACAAATCTGAGCAGTTTCCAAAAATCTGAGTGAATGGCTATGGAATAGTAGGCATCTTTGAGGTCAACTGAGCTCATGTAACTATCTCTGGCTATGGAATAGTAGGCATCTTTGCGGTCAGCTATGTCAGCTCGTCTACGGAGAAGAATTTCCCCTGCTCGCGAGGCCAATAAACCAATCGTGTCAATGCGTGTCCGCCGACAGTAAGGCATTCGCTGTCCGCGTCACTGCAGTGGCGGCTTTGGAGATGGTGTGTGGTGAATGTGTGACGTTTTCAGGTCCGATTTTCGAGCATGAGGTGGGATCTGAGTCCACATTTCTCGATTTGTGGTCGGTATGGTCATGTCTGGACAATTTTCGGGTCTATTGTAGGTTTCAAAGCGTTTCTTTAAAACTTCATCTGAGAGTTTGCCATGGAATCTTTTGGTTTACATTCCCTGCCAATTTTCATCCAACTTCTCACCCACTGTCTCCTTAGTTCTGTATTCATTTTCCATATCATCCAACAGTGTTATATGATTCCCCACTTTGTCCTTTTTTGAGTCTGGTCTTGCACCACTGATTTCAGGAGATTTTCTTCTTCATCAGTGTCTTTGTCCTCATGAAGGCTGAGGACATCGCGTTCTGTGGGGTCTTCGTTGCGCGCTTTTTGCGCGGGGCCTCTACACCTTTGTCTGCGCCGACTGCTTGTCCCTCTTTATGGCGGTCAAGAGCGCATGAATCAACTCGACTTCTGAGAGAGTCGAATCTTTGTTGTCATTTGGCATCCAAATTCATAATGAGCTTTCCTATATCATCACAAGAACTGGCAGGCTGGGGAGCTACCCTCGTGTTCGGGCTCATGGGTCTGAACTAGACATGACTGGCATTGGAAGGCCTGTCGGTGTCAGTGCCGAATTGAAAGCGGCCGGTCGGTGCCGAGACTGAGCGCGGCAAACAAGCTGATGTTTTATTGAAGCCGCTGAAAGGGCTTTCACTACTTCAAATATATTTATTTTTAATGTATGAAAAGGAGAAAAAATATTTTCACTGACATGTTATCCCTTGTCTGTCTGAGAAGAATTTTTGCCAAAGCATACTCACCAGAGCGTAAGTTAAATACCACCCTAAATCGCTAGGCGTGTCCTTCACCTGGTATATTCTGACACCAGCTGAGTATGTTCCCGCGCACAGCATCTAATGTGAAAGTGGATGAACCAATCGCTATGCGAGAAATAATCTACTGTAATCTCAAATTATCCATTTTAATTCGCATGTGCTGTCATGGCAATTTATAACGTATATTTCTCCTAACAGCCATTTAAATAGCACATCTTATGGTCTTTGCTTGCTAAAATTACCACCAAACAGAACTCAAATCAATGAAAATGCTGCATACATACACGGTTGTAATCAATACACTAACACCACCAAAACTAACAAAACTCGAAAATTGAATTTAACAAAACATAGAAACGTCAAACAAACTAAGTAACAGGGAAAGGGGTTAGAGGGTAGAAGGAGAGGCTATCCATGGAATAAAGGGGTTAGAGGGTAGAAGGAGAGGCTATCCATGGAATAAAGGGGTTAGAGGGTAGAAGGAGAGGCTATCCATGGAATAAAGGGGTTAGAGGGTAGAAGGAGAGGCTATCCATGGAACATGAGCTGCCAACCCCGACAACTCTTTACATAGACAACAAGCAAGCCGGTGCCCGGCACGAACGGTTGTGACGTTGAAAACAGTCTCTTTTGTCCGTTACATGACGTCAGCAGCCGACTTGACAAAACCAGTCCGCTTTCGCTTTCTCCTGCAGCAAGACATAGCCAACGGAAAGGCAGTCTTCGATCAGGCCCTCGTTGAAAGTTTCCTGTTCAAATATTCATTTGTTATACAGAATGCTATCGGAATACGTATTTTCAACTCGAAAACATCGTTCTTTTTAACGTCTCACGGTCATTCTTAGCACTAGTTTTAGCGGGAAACAACTCATGATTATATGAAATAAAGCAAAGCTCACCTTACATGGCGAGTCTTATCATATATATCTGACATATTTGTAACTGCATACGACAGCGAGCACATGCTCACTGTTATTTACTACCCACATACAGCACACCAGTAGTTCTTTCAATGCCGAATTAATTCAGTTGTCACTTCATGTTTGCGCTCGCAATATAGACGATGGACGTGCTTTCTGCACGCATTTAACGACGAATCGTCGCTTTTTTGTAAAAAGTATACAAGAAGGGGGAGCATTATGACCCAACGAATTACAGGCCTGTCTCCTGACCTGTATCTCTTGCAAACTGCTGGAGCACACCATCCTGAGCTCTGTGATGGAGCATCTATGCCCAGCGGCACGGAAAACAGCGATCCTGTGAGACCCAGCTCCTGGAGTTCATTGATGAGTTGGTAGACAGCATGGAAGAGGGACGACAGACTGACATCCTTGTCATGGATTTCGCTAAAGCATTTGACAAGGTAAATCACAGTCTCCTCTTACACAAGCTTCACCACTACGGCATCGGTGAGTGAGGTCAACCGCTGGATCAAGGGATTTCTGTCAAACCGACGTCAAGCAGTTGTAGTAGAGGGAGCCCAATCAGAATATGTGGTGTGAAGTCAGGTGTACCACAAGGATCAGTTTTGGGACCTTGCTTGTTCCTTGTATACATTAATGATCTCCCTGAGAGCCTGACTTCACCTTGTAGGCTGTTCGCTGACGACACTGCAGCTTATAGAGTAGTCACATCCCAGCGAGACCAAGACCAGCTACAAGAGGACCTCCATCGCCTTGGAGAATGGGAGAAGAGCTGGGGACATGGTTTTTCACCCAGGGAAGTGTACTGTTCTTCCTGTGACCAGAAGTCGGCGACCCCTCCACTACCAGTACAAGCTGCATGGACACACACTTGACACTGTGTCATCAGTCAAGTATCTCGGCGTCACCATTGAGAAGAGCATCAGCTGGGATTCTCACATTGATGCCATTACTTTGAGAGCAAGCAGGATGTTGGGATTCCTTCGTCGGAACTTGAAAGCTGCCCCCACAGAGCTGAGAGAGAGGGCTTACCTGACATTTGTCAGGCCCCTTTTGAAATACGCCAGCTCTGTGTGGGACCCCCCATACACAGATGAATGTGGACAGAATGGAGAACAATCGGAGACTGGAATGAGTTGCTAGCAGAGGGGACTGTGGCCGCCCCCACTCTTGACACCTTCCAGTCAAGAGTGGCAACTGCTGCTTGATTTTTTTTCCTTCTTCGCAGGGCGAGCCCCAACCTGAAAAGTGGTCAGAAAAATCAAATTGTTTATTGTGGACACTCAAAGGAAGGAGGAGAAGAAGGAAAAGAGTTACTGATTGTTCCACTACTCGACGGTCTTCAATATTTGACGCAAAGAAGTATTTCACTGGGTGGTTTGAAGGAAAACTTGGAAGTGTTTCCAACAATCCAGCCTTATGTCATCAGCCATGCGCAGCAGGGTAATAACTCAATGTGTACGGACCATATTTCGTCCGGTCCAAATTTTGGGGGAAACGTTGGACCGGAACAGGTAA